>JAECUM010004691.1:0-116404 GCA_016617855.1 Megalonaias nervosa | reverse complement strand
TATATATACATACTAAAATTCAATTTAAATATATATTTGTCTTAATTATAATAATGGAGGAATTATCCGCAATTGAACCTTCAACTGTCTCAGCGGGAGCTAGATTTGATCTTGACAGACAACCGAAATATAAATTTAGTTTTTCAATGCAAGATCTGGCTTTAACAAATGAGGATGTAACTAAACGTATCAGTGAAGCCAAGAAGGAATTTCGTAACGATGGTGCGGCTCATGTGTGGTCGACATTCAGGATCGGAATGTTGTCGATACTATAATGAATGATAAACGAGGAAGAGAGATTATTAACCATCTTGATATTCAAAAATATTTCATTTTAATAAAATTTATTGTAAGGACAGACGACGACACATGGGTTATCCGTGACAAACATGATCCTGTACGCATGCAGTCAGTAAATAATATTGTTTTATTAAATAAAAATTCTAAACCCGGAATACTGACTGGTATTGACAAAATGTATTGTGAACGAGTGTACCCTGTGACTGCGGTTGTCTATGCAATATATCCGCTGAATAATAAACCTGACGTCAATGATCTCAAGCCGATGAGACTGCCAGAGTTAAGAATAAATTGTGTAGCTGAACGAGTTACAGAACACTTCACAAGCGCGATACTTGGCAATGGTTTAACGGATTTACGACGTAAAAAAATTAATAAGTGGGCAGAAGCAGTTAAAGATACCGGAGCGTCTATTAAAGATGTTGCTGAGCTGGGAAGGAAATTAAAATTTCCAATAACAGTGAAGACTTAACCGGAGAGATTTTATATAAATCGAAATATGAATCAAGAGGAGCTTCGATAGATATTATTGATCATAACGCACACGCATGGACTGTGGCAGTAACAATATTTCCACGAGACAGAACGGTTAAATTTTATAATGGTCATATATTTGATTTTATCAAATATATCAGTAAAAGTGACCCTGTATCCGTTTGGTTGTTTCAAAGTTCAGAATATGATTATTATGATCAGTTTGTACGGCATGGTGGGGATATTTATCGCACGCAATCTCTTCATGGAGAAATGAAAAATCTTGCGCTGAAATATACTTCTGACGATGTGAAGGTTAGAGAATTACTAAATAATTGTTTTACCGTTCCATCAGTTGCTGCTCACTTTGCTCAGGAGAAAAATTCATGGAAACCGAAACGATTGGAATTTCTTAAAGATGTCCAGAAATGTTGTATTGAATATGGGCACGGTGGATTATGGAATACTAAATACGATTATAGCGACGTTATCTCAGTTGATATGGTAGCGTGTAATCCTGGAAGTTTTCTTGGATACGGAGAGTGTTCTGAATACTTTAAGAGATTTGGACATCCATCACATGAGATGACCAGAGTTGCGATAAACGGACCCTTACCAGATCTTCACTTAACCGGATTCTCCTATATAGAATCATTTGAGTTTACGGAAAATCTCCATCCGATTACTTATACTTGGTTTGGAAAACATTTTTCAGAAAAATGTTGGGTTCCAATAGTACTATTACGATATAAGCTCGATAACAAAATATTGATATCATCGAAGGTAAATGAAGCGACTATATTGTATCGTCCACAGAAACAAGTTTGGTTACCAGAACCGGATACATTTAATATTGATGATGTCAGGAAAGAATTTACTGATCTTAACGAAGATGATATTGTTAAAATTGCTGATAATATATCTAAATGCAGGAAAGAAAGCGACGAGAAACTTGCAAAAGATCTTGGTAGAAAGATAATCGGTAAATGTATACAAGGAGGATCATATGATCATAAACGACACTGTACTAGATTAATTATGGACGATGCTGAACTCGATTTTATAATCGCTGATACAACGGAAAAAAAAACAACACATTTATAAGTCGAAGTAATGCTTATTTATCAGACTGAACCAAACTAGGTACAATTGTGAGCTATATTGATGGCGACTCACCGCAGTTTATTCATTTAAGATCTTCGATGCTAGCCTACGTTTCGATAAATCTACTGTCTATGATAAATAGATTTCCTCGTTACGCTGTCAGAGTTGGTACGGATTCGTTTTGTATAAACAAAAAATATGCGGATTTGTTAAAACCGCTACTCCGTAATGGTGAATGGGGATCATGGAGAACAAAACAAAGAAAATATACTTAGTTATTCTGAATTTGCAGACGTTGAAATTAAGGAAATATATTACAAAAGTAATCAAATATCAGAATTGTCATCTGCACCATCTGTATATGATCCTGTGGGTAGACATACGACTATTTATCTTAATGGATGTGGTGGTTCAGGTAAAACAATTCGTGCGATTATATATAGGGGATATAATTAATCAGATATAATTGTTTTGACACCGGCGCATAAACTCGCCAGAGAAATAAAAGAACGAGGAGTAAAATCATGTATATATCATAGTTTCTTCAGATGGTGTGGAGACACATGGACTCCTGAGCGAATGGGTGAAAAATATATACCTAAATACATTATCTGGGACGAGATAGACACGGTACCGTTAGAAATATTAAAAATATCCCTTGAATGGTTATTGACTAAAAATACTGCTGTAATAATGTGTGGCGATCATGGTCAACCACCACCTTTCGTCGGTCAATCTCCGCATGAATGGTTAAAATCATTTGTAGATTATTACGAAGAAATAAATGACGATCATAGTGCTACTGATGAACCTCTGAAAGAATTTTAAAGATTAATCAGACTACAACCAGATAGAATACAATGTGAGATAATGCGTACAGTAATTCCAGAAACTACTATGAATGATTTTTGGAATTTATGGAAACCAAATGATTTAATAGTTGCGAGTAGAAAAATAGTTCGTGATGAACTGCAGGAGAAATTATTTCTGTTACATAAAGAAAAATTTTCAAATCTACCTGTACCATTGTGTTATCGCCCAGCGGATACTCGACGACAGAATATTGAAGTTGAAATTCCAGGAACAAATGAAAAACAAAATCTTGGATTGAAAGATATTGTTTTTGTTAATGTTGATGTTGTTGAAAGCCCGTTGATCATGGATAAAACTCCATGGAAATTAGGATATGCTATAACAATTCATTCGTCACAGGGATTAACTATTTCTGAGACAAATATTTGGATTGTCGATGATCGGATCGAATGGTCAAATTTAGTTTATCTCGCAGTATCTCGGGTAAGAAGAATATCTCAACTGGACAGGGTTATTATGAATTTTACAGAAAATAATGATCAAACTGCTAGCAATGACATAATAAGAAAAAAATTATTTGGTTATAAGCAATGTGATAAAAAAAAATAATCGCGATTTTGATATTGATACTGAATTAATTATGACACCGAAGCAACGACAGAACAATCATTGTGCAAGTTGTAACAGTAATATGCTGTGGGAATATTCGAGTAATAATCCAAGACAGTTCACCGTAGACAGAATTAATAGTGATCTTGGTCATACACGTGATAATGTGATGCTGACATGTCTTGAATGTAATCGACGTAGAGGTGCTAGTTTACAAAAGTGAAAGCGGTGGTAATTGTGTGTCTTCAGGAATTATTTGTAATTGTTCACGTACAAATCCACGTTGAGGAGCAGTTTAATCTAGTCTGTAGATTGCAGGTCCACCCGTAGATCTAACCACGCTCCACTCCAGATAGGATCAGTTGCTCTTTTTTTTACCACCTTCAAGTTCACCAGGTTCATATAAATATCTTACGGTCACATTACCTAGTACTGGTTGAGAGAAAGAGTCATGTCATTGTCCGTAGCCATCGCTACGGGGTATATATTTCTTTGTAATTGCATTAGCAGGCTTCATAGAAGATGCACGAGTAATTTCATTATTCAACGCAGTTATCACACTTGGTAATCTTGCAACCCATTCACGAGATCTCTCCCCGGACTTAAAGTCAGTGGATATTTCCTTTGCATATTGATATCCAAATAACCGCTCAGCAAGTGTTCGATTGAATCGTTCAACGATTGCCTGATCACGATGAATTTCAGTGTGTCCTCGTCTGATTTTAATGCTATGTTGTTTTTTTTTTTTTCATCAACGATAATACTGCACCAAGAAATTCTTTACCAGGATCAACCTGTAATAGCTGTAGCCATCGCAAGTGTCCTCGTTGATAAATTCGTTCAAACGCAGATGCAACTTCAGTTGCTGTCTTTGTTGATAATGGTTCAGCTTCATTATATCTACTTGCAACGTCAACGACAGTTAACGCGTATTTATATGTGCATGATTGACGTCTACCGGTTGTAATAGTATCATGTGGTAAAAACAAAATATCTGCTTGATGAACTTCATTGGGAACGCTGACATCAAAATGTGCATACTGAATTGTTTTTGGTGGTGGTAGATAAATTTGCCATATTGCCTGTCGTGCTAACCAGGCTGCAGCAACAGCACGTGAGACTTTTGCTACTTCAGCAAATTTATTAATCGCTGCTCTGCCTCTCCAATATCCTCTTGGGCTATAATAAATGGACTCCATCATAATAATCATATAATTAATTACCCAGCTCCTAGCATTATTTTACCTTTCATAGCAGTTTGTATTAGAAAACTAGCGAGTTTTTCTCTGAGAGATTTATCGGGTATAGAATTTAACGGATGAATCAATTTCACATCTGAGAGATGCCGTTGTTTTAAATCTTTACTTTTGTACGCAACATCATGAACACGACACGCTTGATCAATCTTATTTATTGGATACTCTCCAAGTCGCGGTTGATCTTGATCATCAAGTCGGATATCAAGTCGAGTTCCAGGACCACAATAATTGTATCCAGGAAGATGTTTCTCACCAGGGTATTTAGCCCATGGAGCTCCTGGTAATTTCCCTAATGAAGTAGCGATATCTCCACCTCTGACTGACAAGTCAAGAGGAATAAATTTATATTTTTTTGTGCCACATTTTACCCATTTGCCTGTAATTGCACGTCTTTTATTTTTTTGTTATTATCGTTGTCAATCCACTGGTATGGGTTGGTGCTCTGCATCTAACACAATATAAACTCATAGTATTTATTATATGGATATAATTGACTTCTCAACGACAGGAAAACAAGAACCAGTAAGGCACCATCCAACACTACCAAATTCTATTAGAATGATTATAACAGTCCCATCTGGATCTGGTAAGACACAATTATTACTTAATCAGATAATGCGATGGCTCAAGTGGAATCAATTATATTTAGTAGCACCATCTCTAGATGATCAACGATGTTATGAAGTACTTAAAGATTTTAATAAAAATGCGAAATTATTGGACGAAGACGGAAACGATATTATTGATTTTATCACCGATATTGATGAAGCTCCATCTGTAGATGACCTAGATGGATTTATTAATAACCTCGTAGTATATGATGATGTGATGCTGGACAAACAATCATATCCAGCTCTGATATTTTCCAGAGGCAGACATAAAAAATACTGACGTGATTTATGTTACTCAGCGATATACACAAATACCTAAAGTGATCTGAGACAACTGCAATATTTTAGTTGTGTTTCATGGAGTAGATAATTATACTTTACAAAATATTTATTATACTTGGTGTTTAGGGGATATGGACATGATTACGTTTAAAATCTTCATTTCAAAAGCACAAGCTTTTCCGTTCGGATTTATAACAATAAATCTACATGACCCAAGATCTTTGTATTATTCACTTTATAACTATCTCGTATTTAATGATTACAACTAAAAATTAATATTATTGACAGAGTATTTGATTTGATTTACATGTAGTAATCTGTTGTTGTTAGACTGCGCCAAATTTAATACACATTTACGTGCCTCAATATCCATATTTACATATATTTTTAGTGAGTTTAAGACAAATTGTCATATAACTTTTAAATAACTTTACAAGATTAACACAATACAAGACAACCGTGTGACTTATTTTCATCACAAATTTCCACTTGTTTAGAACATTGCTCACTCCGTTACTACATGGATTGGTACATTTACAACACTTATTATATCATAAGCTTATGTTCCTGGTTTACCAGTTCTTGGTTCCTTAATAGGTAATTTTCTAACGCATAAAACAAATTTGTGATATATGTATTATATAGATTTCTCGTAGCGTTCTTATTCTGTATTCAATCATATAATTTAAACCATTTTCTCTTTTGCAGGATGGTAGTTCAGTAGGTGACAAACGCGAATTAGCATTAATCCATATATTAACATGCGTGGCTAACCTGGTTTGCAAGCAGGACATTCTATGATAAATGGGTCTATATTGGTTAAAGATTGGAATTATATTATAAATGTAAAGAGTGTTTATATTGGCAATGTTGTATGTGAAAAACATGAGAATACAAATAATAGGACTTTATTATATCAAGAATAATAGGATCGTAGTTAATAAAATAATCTAGCTTGAAACTTACAGTTTTATTGAAATTATATAAAAATGAAGAAAGACTAAAATACGCTTCGTTTATTTTCGATAGATCGTAAGGTCAAAGACTCGTGAAGGTAAATAGGGTCTACCGTTTATTGAGAAAAGACGGAATAACAATTGTATAGTGGTGAAGGGTTAATGAGCTTATACTGTTTATGGGGAAAAACGCAAATGGTAATATCATAAACAAGGGTAAGAAGAGTTAATATACACAGTAATGTACCCTTAAATACAGACACATACTATCGCACACAGTAGTAAAAAAAGTTCATCAACACATTCAGAAAAGAATCGACGCTTGACATTATTTACATTCAGCATTACAGACGGGTTATCATTGAAGGATAGATTGAGTATGGCTGAAACAACGAAGACAATGAGTTCGGGTGCTCCTACTGAGGATACCTAGTATGCTCTGAACGAGGATTTATTTAAATCATTGGAAGGAAGCAGAAAAAACATAGTCAAAACACTGGGAAAAAAGGAACGACACATGCGAGAAGTAAAAGTAAAGAGGAACCTTTGAGGTCTGAAGGACAAAAAGGAATAAAAACAAGTCGCTCTTTACAGGACGTTTTGGCGGAGTTGAAGCATCTGAAACATATTTACGAGACTTACTTAATAAAACCCTAGATAAAGATTATATCATGTGCCAATATGTCTAAGTCTGCCATCGCTACATTCACACTCACCTCAACTGACATTTCTACAGCAGCGGTAGTTACTACTACTACCACCGAAAAAGCAACAAGAAGAGGAGATCGACTTGGTAGTAAAAACTTTTTGCGGCAGCCATAGCTGATTACTTTACGACGATATGTTTTCCGGAAGAAACACCAAACAATCCTCTTTAGGGCTATCACTTTCTCTTGGAAAAGACGTACAACTAGGTGATTGCCAAATCAAGTAAAACTTAAGTCCCATATCCGTGATTAAATGGTATTCTTGTTCGAGTGTTTGATTAAGTAACATAGATATAGTATACAATATGTAAACAGAGACACTTCCTTTTTCTCTTGAATTTTATCAATTAAAGAAGAACAAAATGTTCATTCACTTTTCAAAACCTTTTTCTGACTGTGATTGCCTCTGTTTACACTGTCTTCTAGTTCTGGTGATTTCTTGCTTTCCCTGACGGATATGGTTTCTTCTTCTGTTCTGGAGAACTCCTCTCGCTTTTCCTGTTTATTCTTATCTTCGTACAATACTCTGAGGAACAATGGCCTTTTCCTGACAATGATAAGAGGTACATATGCCTTTATCTGACCTTCCCTTTGTCTTTCCTTTGCTTCGACGTTGTAGACATTATGGACCCCAGTGCCCTTTATCGTGACATATATTGCAAGTATCTCGACAATAATCTCAAGAAGAGTTACCCGTAGTCGTCTGAAGGATACTTCTAAATGACTCTTTGTAAATCGTTGAACAGGAAGGCAACTAGTTGTGCCTCTTCTATCCTCAAAGTTAAATTCTTAATGAATAGTGCGTACCCTATTGTAAAAAAATCTTGCTATATTTTTTGAGCGAGTATGTGCATAATCAAATCCGATTTTGTAATCAAGATGAAACGATCACACTGCTTAAGTAAGAGAACAAAATAGGAAGCCAAGAGGCGAATTTCCACGTCGCTTCATATGCAGAGTGATCACGTGTAGATGACGACCGAGCGTGAATCTACACGCTCAGCTTGTGCCACAAAATTGAGAGAGTCCGGAATCACCATAAAATACGACAGGCAATTTCGTTTGAATTGTGTTTATAACAACGCCCCAATTGTCTCACGGTTAACAAGAACGGAGTCATACCCATCTAATATGTAAAGATTACATCGTCACTTTGCCTTGCCTTTGGGTAGAAAGCCTAAAATGTGTGGAATGATAGGAGTGCCCACATATTATTTCCACACGTTTGGAATACTGAAGCTAATAAACGAGTCATCTTTCCACAATTGCCTGACATTCACTGCTGCGAGAACTGCCCTTCGTATCAAACTCACTTTCTAAACACCTTCTTATTTTCAGGAAGTACTACTGAAATATTGCCGATCGAAAGAGGGCATTGTACGTCAGAACTGTTGAAAAATGTTGACATTTATTTCTGGATCATGGAAATAATAATCCTTAAACAAAGCTTCCACCACCTGTTGAATGACTAGTGTTCTGACAGACGTTCATGCTCTATAATTTGGTCGCATTGCCGAAAGTTTAACAATAGGTATGGAACCTTTGAACCCACAAGACTCTGTGTTTTAGGATCAACCAATGACACACTTTCTTTGCACAAGTGGACTAATCGTATGGAGAAGAAATCAAATACAAAGATGTGTATTCTTGAATTCTTGCTGAGCTACTATCAGATATTTCCTACTGGTCACCATGAAATGCTGACAGAATAAATCTATGTGGAACACATTCGTCAATACGGATGATTGATCAAAGGTTAAGTTGGTTGGTAAAAGATAAACATCAGTCAAAATAAAACAAGATGCTGGCTAAACGAAGAAGATTTCTTCACATAATGATAGAATCGCTGCTAAAATGGCTGCTCCTTTGATATGAACAAATGCCGGGCCACATTTACAATGAGTCATCAGATATGGAAGAAGAAAAATAAACTAAAGGAACACACTTTTCTGGAAAGACATCACAATTGTACTTCTCGATCTTATAAACGTATGAAAATTCAGTTTATTTCCATAGAAATGACGGATGGCAATCCATCATTGGTATACCACTCTTCCCTGCCAATCAGAATCTCACCGAAATATCACAGTTACAACAAGAGTTATAAACGTCGATGGATCGATACAATTTGTCAAAAAAAGAAACATCATAACCATACGAACAAGTAGCATTGCAACCGCATCCGCTCTTTTCCTAGAAATCGTTAGACCAAACAGATGACCCACTATGAGAGATCATGTCCCAAGACATACAGACACAGACATATGGATGAAAGAATCTCCGTGTACTCCAATGCCTAATCAGATTGCATCATTTTGTTGAAACCTAACCCATACAGAGACTACCCATAGTTCATCCGCCTATTTGAAGGAAATTTGCAAGGAGAACATAAGCGGTGAATTAATAATTTATCATTACCCGTGAACAAAAAGTAATGGATACCTGGAAACTTCATTACATGCTGACGAACAGTTTGCGCACAGCTTCTTGGAATCTTGTGATGCGTGGTAACCTCGAATCTCCTCATCCCACATAAAGACGTTCAAGCCACTGTCGCCAACATAGAGGATAGTCATCGACTAGGAAACCATTCGGCAGGCATGTACGTTACTTTCTCTGGAAGACGACATCATTGAATTGATGAGAATACATGCTGCATGGACTCAAATTAATACTGTGATAGTACAAGGATCGGATTCCATGTTGTGTGAAAAATGTGTTTTCGCATTCGGCAGGGGTATAGACTCGTCGAGTAGTGGCACAAGTTTTCCACTCGACGAATAAGTAAGAAGTTAGCGTAGATTTACATTGACCGGTCGTATAAATTCGCCGATCCTATAGAGGAGAAAGAAAAATATCAACTGCCCAACATTGCAAAGTGAGGAAGTTGCAGAACGGAGTGGATTTGATGGAAAGGGTGGAATACGTCATGGAAGAAATATAAGCACTACATGTTGCCCAGCCATAGGTTTTGTGGCCGGACGGTGCGATACATAAACCTGCTAACAGTTTCGAAAAGGAATTAATAGAGTTGGAAGTGGTAAAGGTTAAGGCAGCCTGTATTGAAAAGAACATGAAAGAAAATGAACCTCAGAGGAAAGAATGGAACCTTCAGCATCTCAGTGTCTACTGTATCAAAATCCAGGAATGTTCGGAACATCATGTCATCAAGATCAGATCCATGATGAGGAGAAGAAAACAAAAGAGTTAGGCTAAAGGGCCTATACCAGACACAAACTTAACATTACCATTCCCATTTGTCCCAACCTGTTTACCATTTACTCCGTCATCATTTTAACATTTCCATCTCTATGTGTCCAAGCAAACACCGTTCTTTCGATCTTGTAATTCCATTCCTATGTTAAGCCTAACTGACCCTCTGAAACAAGATTTATTTTGTCACTTAAATATTGCCCTGCAACCCCGCATCTTCAACTCTGGACTATTGCTAATTCCGGTTTTTACACCAGTGCCATACCCACACTAAACTACTCTGGCTCTTAAAGTGAAAAGAGTTTGTGCGCTGCAGAATTCCTATCCGACTGTAAAGAATTTGTTTGTTGCAGGATCCCCATCCGACTGATGAGAATTTGTGTGCTGCAGGATCCCCATCTGAATGTAAAAAAGTATTATGCCTCAGGATCCTCGTCCGACTATCGAGAATCAGTATCGTGCAGGATCAGATCCGACTGTAAAGAAATAGTATGATTTAAGATTCCCATCCGACTGTAAACCATTAGTATGTTGCAGGATCCCCATCTGAATGTAGACAATAAGTATGATTCTTTAAGAATCAGGAGGACCCTCATAGGCCTGTAAAGAATTAGTATGTGGTAGGGACCTCATCCGACTGTAAATAGTGTGTACGTTGTAGGATCCCAGTTACGGTGTAAACAGCGTGTCAAAATTCCTATTCGTCATGTTTTGAAAATGGTTTCCGGGAACTTTCATTGCAGTAATGAGCAAATTTGTTGAATATAAAAATAAATAATAGAAAGTAAATCTTATTTTTAAAAACGTCTAAAAATTAGAAAAACATTATTAACCTCTAAGTCTATATTTGCAACACTTTTCTAACAGGTCCTGGTGCAAATAAAAAAGATTATAAATATCGTGCTATTGAATCATAAAATGGTTTTTAAATTTGAAAAAGGAAATAACAATTGGTTGTATAAAACCTTAATTTTCATGCATTTTCTTGATTTTCATAATGACAAAAATTAGGTACGTTTTGGCAGAAAGGTTAAAATGATCAGAGAAAACGGGTAATACGAGACTTTAATTGTGATTATAATTTTTAGACACCGACACCTTAGAAATGTAAAAAAGATAAAAGAACAATAATTTCAACTGTTTCTTGCAGATTGCTAAAGTTGTTGCTATTTATTCATGTTTAAAGACCTTTGTGTCCTACTTATAGCATCATTTAGCCAAATGCATATATAATGAATACATTTTTTATTCGGTTAGAAGCTTGCACACGTATGATATTATTTATACCACAAACTCTCAAGAACGGTTTGTGTTTAAATTACTAAAACTAAAAGTATGAGGCTTATCGTTACTGAAACTGAGTGTTTCAACGAGTGTTTACATTTAGCTAACATAAATTGTATATTATCAATTACACTGTAAATAAATTATCATATCAGTCAGTAAGGACGAAATTTTGTCAGTAATGAAGGGAATCATCCATCCATTCCAATGTTTGAATTAAACCGACGTTCACAAACCAGTGTAATCAAACCATTTTTATCCGTTCCAATCATACAGTAACGCATTTACTCGGTAATATTTTGATCATGGAAGAAATTAAACAATCATGTATGTTGTACTAATTCGAATCAATTATTCACATGCCAGAGAAACAATATGAAACTTCGCCTTCCTAATTGTCACAAATTGGCAAAGGTTTAAACACAGTCTACTGCGTATAACTCAGATTTTATTCTGTAGCATAATTTTAACCTTGCATGATAACTACCTTTGTTAAATCATTTCACTGATTTTCCAACTGTAAATGAAGTTATTAACATGGTTTCAAGGTGGTAATTGCATAGATTTGGAGCCGGAGATTGAAATGTCTGCATCTTGTTACAAATGTTACATTTACTCCTACTTTTCTTAATTTGCGTTATTTAAAGGAAAAATGCAATAAAGTTCCTGAAATCGTTAACACAATTAAGCAGCGTCGTCCAAACATGTACTAGAAGTTATGATCAATAACTCAATACAAAGCGTTAGAAAGTCCACACGATTAAGAAGATTTATACACCTTCATAAGGATAAAGGTAATATTTCATAGGCGGTCATGGGTGATACAGGAGCTCAGCGGATATGATGTGAAAATGTAGTGAAACTATTTTATTATACAAACGTACTGTTCTTCCTGCAGATCTTCAGGATGATCAAACCTACTGTGAAATAAATATATGTTAGTAATTCTTTTTGTGCACTGTCTCTAATAATATCCGTTACCATAAAGTTAAAACCAGTCCTGATCATTTCAAGAGAACTGGAGGGCAGAAAGAATAAAGGCTTACATGTTATGTACGGTCGGGAAACAGCATATGAACTAGACTTGAAATCTACTTTTACTACCATGGGTTTTACCGGCAAAATGTCGTTAGCGACAGTAACAAGGAAACCAATATACAGCTTTTAATACATGCAGTTCGAAATGAATATACAATAATGTGTGCCTGGTTTCTCGGGTTTATATATATATATATATATATATATATATATATATATATATATATATATATATATATATATATATATATATATATATATATATATATATATATAAGCAACTTTGATATCTAATCTGATATCTTTCCTCTCTTGTTGAAATAATGTAATAAACAGATCGAGAAGACAATAATTCACAGTACAAAAAACACAAGGGTGATACTATAGTTTGCAGTTTTGTATTACTAATAGGACAATGGTAATACTATTTACTTCTTTCAGTAGTTTACTACCAATAAGACGATATCGATAATATACAAGTTTGAATGCAATGGTACCATTCAATGTCATAGTACCAAAAAGATAATGATAATAAAATAAAGCCCTCATTGCTGTATTACAATAAGACAATAGCGATAAAATACAAGTTTCAGTGGTGTGTACCGATAAAACAATGGTGATAAAAATAAAGTTTTCAATTTTGTAGCACCAATAAGGCGGTGATGATAATAAAGAGCCTTTGTTGCTGTGTTACCAAGTAAAATATAAGCGATAATATAAAGCTTTCATTGTTCTAGTTCCAATAATACAATAGTGATAATATGCTGCTTTCAATGTTGCAGTGCCAGCAATACATTAACGGTAATAAACAGCATTCAGTGGTTTCGAACCAATAAGACAATGGTGATAACAATATACACTTCTCATTGTTGCGTACCAGTAGATGGTGATAACGTACTGCCTTTAGCGTTTCGTAGCTACCATTACACATAATGTAGATAATAGTTACAGGGAGTCAGATGTCTGTTCCTTTCAAGAATGAAGGAATAAGGGAGCTTGCAATTGTTACCATTCGATAGTGGAGGTGTAATGGAGCCTTCCCTAATTAGAATTCGAGAATAGCACTGTCGATATGTCTTTCAGTTTTACTCTTTAAGACGTAACATTCGTTACTTCACAGCGAAAGTTAAACTTAAACAAATATACTTTAGTTTCATAGGATTAACATTGAATATTAAATACAGTGATTAAAATAACGTTCATCCATTAGGGCATTTACTATATAAATTTCAACATCGACTTCAAATTTTGTATAATAAACACGATTTATAAAATATCTTTGCAATCTACTTCAAACCCCATGGAACCTGTGAGAAAGCCATATACATCCTTATGACAATTCTAATAATTATGTCAAACAATTGTTGCACACATATCTTTAATGATGTTTTTAGCATTTGCACGAGTCACAAAGCTGGATTCATTGACTGACTGTGGAAATCCGTCAAACCATTCGGCAGAACAGCTTATTTACTGAAACAGCTGTAGTACATTATAGAAAGTCAACTGATATCGTAAAGATCTAGACAAAGTCAGCTACTTATTTGCAAAAAAAAAAAAACCAAATTCGTATGCTAAATGAATAATTGGAATAACACATTTGTATCGTGCGCAGACGCAAACCCTAGGTTATGTTCTAAAACTGATGATTATACAATAAATCGTTATTGGAATGAGATTTGTTGTATCCGATTAGATAAAAAGGTATGCTTATGATCTGTAGAAGAAAACCATTGGGCATCCCATTTAGTTAGATGAAATGGAAATAATTTCATACAAGGCAAATACTCCTATTTTTAGTGAAATTGATTAGACGAAGAAGGAAATGAATTAGAATATTGTGAGAATAGAATGTGATGTCATAGCTTATCATATTGTCTACTAACTTTCCAAACGTGAAGAATTAATTAATTAATGAGCTTGAAACATTTAAAAATGAGAATATAACAGTATATTATTATACTAATTACGAAATATCCACTGCAGTCATGTATATTGACCAATTTAGGGAGCAATTATAATCTATGTTGTAACGTTGCTATAGCATTTTGTATGAAATTATCATTTATAAAATCAAATTAGTATTCACACTGTATGCAGTCCTAATTTACGGTCAAAAACGATCACATTGAGCATCTGCACGTAAACAATATGCGTCACTATGACCTACTTTTCATTTATGGCTCTAGTTCTCTTTGTAAAACTCCTATATACCAAGGCATACCTTGCCACTAGAAAAAAGTCTAAGAAAATGACCTCATTGTAAAGACTTCACCTCGCAAATGTGCGATTGATTTTTGCTGCCTGATGTGCGTTTTAAACACATAAACACGGCTATACTAGTAGCAATAAGTGTATGAACTCTCGAGTCATCAGATATAAACGTTCCACAAGGAACCTAATATAATATGCGTATGAATTTTCCATTGATCATATATAACTGTTAGACAACAATTAAATCCTAGTGATATTGAAGTTTATCAGATTTATTGTTTACTATTCTTCAATACATTGATTCACTTTAGTGGTTTTCTCTCCTAGCTTATTACTGTGAATCGGTTTTTCTGTGCAACAAATACTTCTTTAAGTATCGTCGTCAGACTAGCCGTTTAATGTTAAACATGGGGTGTTTATATCTTTGCTATCAATACCATTATAAGCATATCAAAATCTGGCAAATATAGAAGATGCAGTAAAAGGGAAAGCCAAGACAAGATTTTAGCTTAGAGGTGCAACTTTGTTGCTCAGAAAACATTACTCACAGAAACAGATTTTATCAGTGAAAACACTGAAGTATAAAACGGCAAAAAGCCATTTCTAATAGCTTAATATGCATAGGTGACTAGACTGTAATTCTCAAATATCCGTATTTATTCTTTTAAAAGGCACATCCGACGGCAATGCTCATTGACAAAGATCTGCAATCGCAGAAACTTTGTATTACATGTTTCCTTTGTAATCTAGGTCAATCTATTATTGGTTGAATTTTAAATAGCTTGATGCTTTCACCTTTTTCTGTTACTTAATTTAGGAGCAGATGCTCGTAAGAATGAGTCGACCTAATGAAATTTGAGAGTACTGAGTTGGGTTCTTTTAATTGCTCAATATAGCATTTCAGTTTGTTTAATTTTTAAGAATCTGCTGTGAATTTGATTTTATGTGGGGTGGTCAATTTTCTTCTAATCAGCATTTACTGAAAAGCACGAACTTAAAAATCTATCAAACATTATTTTCGTTATGGAAGCAATAAAATAGGAAGTTTCTATGATTAAAATGTCCAGAAAATATCATTTTATTCAAACATACAAAAGTACAAACATTGGTTGTTTGGACGGCATAATGTTGGAAATAAATTAGTAATGATAGTAATCTGATATTTATTACCAGTCGTAAAATAAAGCGATGTGGAATTTCCTGTTCGATGGTACCAAAAGAGCACACATCGATGACTGATGATTATTTACAGTTCACTGCCATCTCACCTCTGCACGGATTTTGAGTCTCGGGCTCGGCAAATGTGGGCATGTGAGTAAGCTTCTCGTGCGTCGGTGGTTCTTTCCGAGGTTATTTCAGGTTCTTCATCCACCATATATACTGGCCGCCATGTATAACCTATAATGTGCTGAAAATGGAGTTAAGCCCTATAACAACAACAACAACAACATTTTCGAAATTTATTTAAACAGCCAGTTAAGTTAAAAGTAAACTTTCTTGATGCGATTGACATTTTGTTTTGGCGCTATCCGTTCCTATCCTTGTGTAGTTCAGTTGCAACGTTTTTGCAGGACAACCAACACCGTATTTATCGATTTACATTGACTTTCAGTTAGACTTGAAAATGGATTGGTGTGTTTAAGTAATACCTTGTCGATGTTTCATATACACAGAACATTGAATGTGTATATAGGGCTTGAAATGCATGGTCACCTTGATATGTGTATTTATTTATGTCTGAAACAGATGTAAATATCTCAAAAACAATACAGTTGAAGGGTAGAAAGAAGCATGCTAATTATTTGTAATAACAGCGACATTTTATCATGAGTGCTGTTTGTTTCATCGACCTTGACAGAGGAAATATTAAAATAATTCTTCACCATTGAAAGTTAACACTATAAAAGAGGGTTTTAGATAGTGTTGATTTAACCTAAAGGCTATTCATCGTACAAGGCAATAACCTGAATATCTTAATTAAAATTACACAAGAGTGTTGTCCATAAATATCATTAGCTAAGTTGCATTTGTACTTTGATTTACATTTATTCGCACGTCCCTGCAATATGTTATGTTTCATTGAAAATTCACCAAAGAAGCAATTCACTATTTGTGGGGGCACCGAGTGGCCGAGTGGTCTCAGGCGCTCACCGTTACGGATCAGTGCCATCTCACCTATGTCTGGGTGGGTTCGAATCTGGGGCTCGACCAATGTGGTTATGTGAGAAAGCTTGCCGGTAGCTTCTCGTGGGTCGGTGGTTCTTTCCAGGTTCTCCCGGGTTCTTCCTACACCATTAATACTGGCCAACATGTATAGCCTGTATTATACTGAAAAATTGAGTTAAACCCTATACCAATAACAACATGTGTCCGTCTCCGACATAGAATTGACTCCTCATGCTAGTTATTTACTGATATTGAAATAAGCTGAACTCTTGTCTCTTAACAAGAACAACATGAATTCTTGTATGTACATTATTCATAATCAATATGCTTACTTTGGTGATGTCAGAATAAATCTGTGATGTAATGGGATCCTTGCTAGTTCATCAAGTGCGATTACTATACTAATTGTCACCACATATCCCCTTACCCAATATTACTGATCAGGGAGGACATACACTCATTCAGTTACAAATGCTGGTCATGTTGATTTTTTGATGAAGCAGAAGCCAATAAATAATTAACTAAACCCGTTCTGAGAATCGACGCAATCAGTTATTTCAGTTAATTTGCCTCGGCTATATTCCAAAATAAACCTTTTAAAAATTACGACTGTTAATGGCGCAAAGCTATAGTGCAACACAGCATAAATAAGGTATTATTTAATGAAAATTTGCATTTCTTCGTGCGAAATACGAATGGGGTATCAAAAATGGCATAGCCGGAAGTTGCAGTCAGTATGGTCAAAAGCAAATTCTGACTAAACAGGTATTAGAGTGTTAAATAAAGAAAATAAAACTATTAAATAAACATTAAAAAATAGCATTAAGAGAAAATCATTACTGTACTAATTAACGAAATATTTCCAATAAGGAATGAAACTGACGCACTAATACTTTATAGTGAATGCATACCTTTACAGGATAACTTCAAAATCCTAGGCAGCAGATGGAGGTATATGCAGTACCGATGCCAGTCATAATAATTATAGTTACTGCATTTGTATGGGAAAATATGAACGAGTTTTTTCGGATGGTTATACTGCACGACCTTGGGAGTGCAGTATATCCATCCGACAAAAAGAGTTCATATTTTCCTATACAAATGCAATAATCTTTTTTATTATATGATCATGTTCTTATTTTACCCAAGGCTAAAATATATAAACAAAAATACACTACAAGGAAAAAAGTAACTGAATGCATGCCGTATTCCAAACTAAATACACAACAACATTATCAATGCGCACGTAACTCCACCCAGACAAATTCGAAGTTGGTCGCGCGCTAGACGTAAGTTTAGAAAGAAAATTGCGTTTGGTCTATTTAACATTGAAATTCGGAGTAATTTCGTTAATGAATGCGCATTACAACAACTTCTCCATTTGATCTGGAATGAATACGTTTTGGTATTTCTGTCGATTCGACGCAATTTCGTGATTATGGTCTGGATTTATCTACACGAAGTAACGTTCATCGGATTCCAGCTGCGTCTGCCAATTTAATCCTATTGAAGTGTGTTGACATCGGCGTGCGTGTTTCTGTTCTGTCATTGAATGATTCAGATCATAATGTGGGAAAAATATGAAGTCTTTCCATTGCAATAATCGAAAAGACGCTGTGGAATTTAATGTTTATTTCATTTTGAGTGTAGTATGAAGGATGTAACTGCACTTGGAATATACTCGAAATTACAGTACAATTTCGAACTGTGTGATTAACCTTGAGAAATCTTGACATGGCTCATGTAATTCGGATTTGCAGAACTAAGAAAGTACATTTTGAGGAAATTCAGGATGTAAAATTGTAAGTAAATTTTTGCCATGTTTTATTACCAGCTAAAGAAGACAGTTTATGTCTTTTAACTTGCATGTTATTTGTAGGGACCCTGTCTGGCATCTATATCTAGCCTAAATCTGAAACAGTGTATCAAACAAGTTAACGCGGAATGTGCCAAAGGTGCTGATATGTGGCAGTCCATGAAACATCTGATTTAGTTCATTCAGAAACAAATTTAATCAACCAAAACGTAAAGCGTCTACTACACGAGTGTACATGATTTGTTTACAAAGTAGTTCCTAATACACTGTTGGGCACACGTGTCTTGCACGTGAGTAAAATATGAAGGTGTGCAATATCGTAAAATATTGCACGATTCTGACAATGTAAAGTTAACGGAGAAAAAAATGAGCATATAATAATGATAAATTATGAATTGGGCAAATCTTCCGCTTATCATGTATTTCCAGTATCTAATAATTGAAAGCAGCTTTTATGCTAGTTTTTAAGTGGAAACGTATTTCACTTGTTGATATAGCCCGACTTTTGAAAGCAATTTTTGTCATCGTAAAATCAGTTACTGGACTACAATACGGTAGTTGATATTGATTTTTGCATGACTGGAACTAAATACTTGCAGGTCTTATATCCGCAAAAGTCTCACTGTAATGTTCATCCCTGAGAAGATTGACAACTGAAACAATAAGAGGATGTCTATAGAGCAGTATTCGTTCTGTCGGAGTGTGAGCCTCAAGGGCGGAAGCAATTAAACATGATTAGAAATTGCGGATAGATTTTTCAGTGTCATATTTAAATACTAACCCTTTTAGTTGGATTGGATTGCTTCAGTGTTAGCTAATGTGACAGACAAATACATCGAGTTTTTGGAAAGGTACTTTCATATAAATTGTATGTCATAACTAATGTACACGATGTCTATATGCTCGATCGATACATCCTAATTATATTATGAGTTGTGGTGTTATAAGTACACTTGTTGAGCTCTAATTTATGTTGTCATTCATACATAACATTACATTGAAACCTGCAAGACAAACATTATATAATCCTGTGCATACTAAGCACAATCTTTATTCATGGACTTACAAGCATTTCTGTTTCATTTCAACAATCATAACACCTTTGCTAATATCAAAGAACAAACTGTAGTGTGTTATCTATCGAATATATTCCAGGAACAATTTCTGCGAAACATCATTGAAGTACTAAAAATGAAACCTTTAAACGAAAATAGAGAGGCAGCAACGAATTCATCATTTTTCACGAGACTGTGAATTATTGTCTTCTCGATCTGTTTATTATATTATTTCAACAAGAGAGGTAAGATATCAGATTAGATATCAAAGTTGCTTATATATATATATATATATATATATATATATATATATATATATATATATATATATATATATATAAACTCGAGAAACCAGGCACACATTATTGCATATTCATTTCGAACTGCATGTATTAAAAGCTGTATATTGGTTTCCTTGTTACTGTCGCTAACGACATTTTGCCGGTAAAACCCATGGTAGTAAAAGTAGATTTCAAGTCTAGTTCATATGCTGTTTCCCGACCGTACATAACATGTAAGCCTTTATTCTTTCTGCCCTCCAGTTCTCTTGAAATGATCAGGACTGGTTTTAACTTTATGGTAACGGATATTATTAGAGACAGTGCACAAAAAGAATTACTAACATATATTTATTTCACAGTAGGTTTGATCATCCTGAAGATCTGCAGGAAGAACAGTACGTTTGTATAATAAAATAGTTTCACTACATTTTCACATCATATCCGCTGAGCTCCTGTATCACCCATGACCGCCTATGAAATATTACCTTTATCCTTATGAAGGTGTATAAATCTTCTTAATCGTGTGGACTTTCTAACGCTTTGTATTGAGTTATTGATCATAACTTCTAGTACATGTTTGGACGACGCTGCTTAATTGTGTTAACGATTTCAGGAACTTTATTGCATTTTTCCTTTAAATAACGCAAATTAAGAAAAGTAGGAGTAAATGTAACATTTGTAACAAGATGCAGACATTTCAATCTCCGGCTCCAAATCTATGCAATTACCACCTTGAAACCATGTTAATAACTTCATTTACAGCTGGAAAATCAGTGAAATGATTTAACAAAGGTAGTTATCATGCAAGGTTAAAATTATGCTACAGAATAAAATCTGAGTTAAACCTTTGCCAATGTGTGCCAATTAGGGAGGCGAAGTTTCATATTGTTTCTCTGGCATGTGAATAATTGATTCAAATTAGTACAACATACATGATTGTTTAATTTCTTCCATGATCAAAATATTACCGAGTAAATGCGTTACTGTATGATTGGAACGGATAAAAATGGTTTGATTACACAAGTTTGTGAACGTCGGTTTAATTCAAACATTGGAATGGATGGATGACTTCCTTCATTACTGACAAAATTTTGTCTTTACTGACTGATATGATAATTTATTTACAGTGTAATTGATAATATACAATTTATGTTAGCTAAATGTAAACACTCGTTGAAACACTCAGTTTCAGTAACGATAAGCCTCATACTTTTAGTTTTAGTAATTTAAACACAAACCGTTCTTGAGAGTTTGTGGTATAAATAATATCATACGTGTGCAAGCTTCTAACCGAATAAAAAATGTATTCATTATATATGCATTTGGCTAAATGATGCTATAAGTAGGACACAAAGGTCTTTAAACATGAATAAATAGCAACAACTTTAGCAATCTGCAAGAAACAGTTGAAATTATTGTTCTTTTATCTTTTTTACATTTCTAAGGTGTCGGTGTCTAAAAATTATAATCACAATTAAAGTCTCGTATTACCCGTTTTCTCTGATCATTTTAACCTTTCTGCCAAAACGTACCTAATTTTTGTCATTATGAAAATCAAGAAAATGCATGAAAATTAAGGTTTTATACAACCAATTGTTATTTCCTTTTTCAAATTTAAAAACCATTTTATGATTCAATAGCACGATATTTATAATCTTTTTTATTTGCACCAGGACCTGTTAGAAAAGTGTTGCAAATATAGACTTAGAGGTTAATAATGTTTTTCTAATTTTTAGACGTTTTTAAAAATAAGATTTACTTTCTATTATTTATTTTTATATTCAACAAATTTGCTCATTACTGCAATGAAAGTTCCCGGAAACCATTTTCAAAACATGACGAATAGGAATTTTGACACGCTGTTTACACCGTAACTGGGATCCTACAACGTACACACTATTTACAGTCGGATGAGGTCCCTACCACATACTAATTCTTTACAGGCCTATGAGGGTCCTCCTGATTCTTAAAGAATCATACTTATTGTCTACATTCAGATGGGGATCCTGCAACATACTAATGGTTTACAGTCGGATGGGAATCTTAAATCATACTATTTCTTTACAGTCGGATCTGATCCTGCACGATACTGATTCTCGATAGTCGGACGAGGATCCTGAGGCATAATACTTTTTTACATTCAGATGGGGATCCTGCAGCACACAAATTCTCATCAGTCGGATGGGGATCCTGCAACAAACAAATTCTTTACAGTCGGATAGGAATTCTGCAGCGCACAAACTCTTTTCACTTTAAGAGCCAGAGTAGTTTAGTGTGGGTATGGCACTGGTGTAAAAACCGGAATTAGCAATAGTCCAGAGTTGAAGATGCGGGGTTGCAGGGCAATATTTAAGTGACAAAATAAATCTTGTTTCAGAGGGTCAGTTAGGCTTAACATAGGAATGGAATTACAAGATCGAAAGAACGGTGTTTGCTTGGACACATAGAGATGGAAATGTTAAAATGATGACGGAGTAAATGGTAAACAGGTTGGGACAAATGGGAATGGTAATGTTAAGTTTGTGTCTGGTATAGGCCCTTTAGCCTAACTCTTTTGTTTTCTTCTCCTCATCATGGATCTGATCTTGATGACATGATGTTCCGAACATTCCTGGATTTTGATACAGTAGACACTGAGATGCTGAAGGTTCCATTCTTTCCTCTGAGGTTCATTTTCTTTCATGTTCTTTTCAATACAGGCTGCCTTAACCTTTACCACTTCCAACTCTATTAATTCCTTTTCGAAACTGTTAGCAGGTTTATGTATCGCACCGTCCGGCCACAAAACCTATGGCTGGGCAACATGTAGTGCTTATATTTCTTCCATGACGTATTCCACCCTTTCCATCAAATCCACTCCGTTCTGCAACTTCCTCACTTTGCAATGTTGGGCAGTTGATATTTTTCTTTCTCCTCTATAGGATCGGCGAATTTATACGACCGGTCAATGTAAATCTACGCTAACTTCTTACTTATTCGTCGAGTGGAAAACTTGTGCCACTACTCGACGAGTCTATACCCCTGCCGAATGCGAAAATACATTTTTCACACAACATGGAATCCGATCCTTGTACTATCACAGTATTAATTTGAGTCCATGCAGCATGTATTCTCATCAATTCAATGATGTCGTCTTCCAGAGAAAGTAACGTACATGCCTGCCGAATGGTTTCCTAGTCGATGACTATCCTCTATGTTGGCGACAGTGGCTTGAACGTCTTTATGTGGGATGAGGAGATTCAAGGTTACCACGCATCACAAGATTCCAAGAAGCTGTGCGCAAACTGTTCGTCAGCATGTAATGAAGTTTCCAGGTATCCATTACTTTTTGTTCACGTGTAATGATAAATTATCAATTCACCGCTTATGTTCTCCTTGCAAATTTCCTTCAAATAGGCGGATGAACTATGGGTAGTCTCTGTATGGGTTAGGTTTCAACAAAAAAGATGCAATCTGATTAGGCATTGGAGTACACGGAGATTCTTTCATCCATATGTCTGTGTCTGTCTCGGTGAACTTGGGACATGATCTCTCATAGTGGGTCATCTGTTTGGTCTAACGATTTCTAGGAAAAGAGCGGATGAGGTTGCAATGTTACTTGTTCGTATGGTTATGATGTCTCTTTTTTGACAAATTGTATCGATCCATCGACGTTTATAATTCTTGTTGTAACTGTGATATTTCGGTGAGATTCTGATTGGCAGGGAAGAGTGGTATACCAATGATGGATTGCCATCCGTCATTTCTATGGAAATAAACTGAATTTTCATACTTTTATAAGATCGAGAAGTACAATTGTGATGTCTTTCCAGAAAAGTGTGTTCCTTTAGTTTATTTTTCTTCTTCCATATCTGATGACTCATTGTAAATGTTGCCCGGCATTTGTTCATATCAAAGGAGCAGCCATTTTAGCAACGATTCTATCATTATGTGAAGAAATCTTCTTCGTTTAGCCAGCATCTTGTTTTATTTTGACTGATGTTTATCTTTTACCAACCAAGTTAACCTTCGTCGTTCACTAGAGAAACGTAGCGGTTTGGATTTTCCAAGTATTCTGTCATGTGTTATAGCTACATTGTGCCAAATTTCCTCAAAGGAATATAACATGCCCTTGGCAAATGAATGTATTAATCCCTCTCCGCGTGTTCCAATGTAAAGCCTGCGATGAAGTGGTACCTGTCGTTAAGTTTCTATCTTTTAGAGTGTGAGGCGAAGACATTTAGTCACTGGTTGCATATTTTATATGATACATTAGTTAACGTAGCCTGGAAAACATTCCAGTACCTGGGTCATCGCCGCAGCGTTATTTTTCTGTGCTGGGAAACTGCCAAACTTCTAATGCTTTTAACGATCTGTATCTACTGTCCAGAAGACAAAAAAGTTAGACAGTCACCCACGTTCGTCTTTGTTGGGTGCAGGTCATGATTAATATTCCTTTACTATGATGTGGAAATGCACAATGGTACAAGCGATTTGGAGGCAAGATTTGGCATTTGATCAATCAGTCGTATTGATGAATGTGTTCCACATAGATTTATTCTGTCAGCATTTCATGGTGACCAGTAGGAAATATCTGATAGTAGCTCAGCAAGAATTCAAGAATACACATCTTTGTATTTGATTTCTTCTCCATACGATTAGTCCACTTGTGCAAAGAAAGTGTGTCATTGGTTGATCCTAAAACACAGAGTCTTGTGGGTTCAAAGGTTCCGTACCTATTGTTAAACTTTCGGCAATGCGACCAAATTATAGAGCATGAACGTCTGTCAGAACACTAGTCATTCAACAGGTGGTGGAAGCTTTGTTTAAGGATTATTATTTCCATGATCCAGAAATAAATGTCAACATTTTTCAACAGTTCTGACGTACAATGCCCTCTTTCGATCGGCAATATTTCAGTAGTACTTCCTGAAAATAAGAAGGTGTTTAGAAAGTGAGTTTGATACGAAGGGCAGTTCTCGCAGCAGTGAATGTCAGGCAATTGTGGAAAGATGACTCGTTTATTAGCTTCAGTATTCCAAACGTTTGGAAATAATATGTGGGCACTCCTATCATTCCACACATTTTAGGCTTTCTACCCAAAGGCAAGGCAAAGTGACGATGTAATCTTTACATATTAGATGGGTATGGCTCCGTTCTTGTTAACCGTGAGACAATTGGGGCGCTGTTATAAACACAATTCAAACGAAATTGCCTGTCGTATTTTATGGTGATTCCGGACTCTCTCAATTTTGTGGCACAAGCTGAGCGTGTAGATTCACGCTCGGTCGTCATCTACACGTGATCACTCTACATATGAAGCGACGTTGAAATTCGCCTCTTGGCTTCCTATTTTGTTCTCTTACTTAAGCAGTGTGATCGTTTCATCTTGATTACAAAATCGGATTTGATTATGCACATACTCGCTCAAAAAATATAGCAAGATTTTTTTACAATAGGGTACGCACTATTCATTAAGAATTTAACTTTGAGGATAGAAGAGGCACAACTGGTTGCCTTCCTGTTCAACGATTTACAAAGAGTCATTTAGAAGTATCCTTCAGACGACTACGGGTAACTCTTCTTGAGATTATTGTCGAGATACTTGCAATATATGTCACGATAAAGGGCACTGGGGTCCATAATGTCTACAACGTCGAAGCAAAGGAACGACAAAGGGAAGGTCAGATAAAGGCATATGTACCTCTTATCATTGTCAGGAAAAGGCCATTGTTCCTCAGAGTATTGTACGAAAATAAGAATAAACAGGAAAAGCGAGAGGAGTTCTCCAGAACAGAAGAAGAAACCATATCCGTCAGGGAAAGCAAGAAATCACTAGAACTAGAAGACAGTGTAAACAGAGGCAATCACAGTCACAAAAAGGTTTTGAAAAGTGAATGAACATTTTGTTCTTCTTTAATTGATAAAATTCAAGAGAAAAAGGAAGTGTCTCTGTTTACATATTGTATACTATATCTATGTTACTTAATCAAACACTCGAACAAGAATACCATTTAATCACGGATATGGGACTTAAGTTTTACTTGATTTGGCAATCACCTAGTTGTACGTCTTTTCCAAGAGAAAGTGATAGCCCTAAAGAGGATTGTTTGGTGTTTCTTCCGGAAAACATATGGACGTAAAGTAATCAGCTATGGCTGCCGCAAAATGTTTTTACTACCAAGTCAAACTCCTCTTCTTGTTGCTTTTTCGGTGGTAGTAGTAGTAACTACCGCTGCTGTAGAAATGTCAGTTGAGGTGAGTGTGAATGTAGCGATGACAGACTTAGACATATTGGCACATGATATAATCTTTATCTAGGGTTTTATTAAGTAAGTCTCGTAAATATGTTTCAGATGCTTCAACTCCGCCAAAACGTCCTGTAAAGAGCGACTTGTTTTTATTCCTTTTTGTCCTTCAGACCTCAAAGGTTCCTCTTTACTTTTACTTCTCGCATGTGTCGTTCCTTTTTTTCCCAGTGGTTTGACTATGTTTTTTCTGCTTCCTTCCAATGATTTAAATAAATCCTCGTTCAGAGCATACTAGGTATCCTCAGTAGGGGCACCCGAACTCATTGTCTTCGTTGTTTCAGCCATACTCAATCTATCCTTCAATGATAACCCGTCCGTAATGCTGAATGTAAATAACGTCACGCGTCGACTCTTTTCTGAATGTGTTGATGAACTTTTTTCACTACTGTGTGCGATAGTATGTGTCTGTATTTAAGGGTACATTACTGTGTATATTAACTCTTCTTACCCTTGTTTATGATATTACCATTTGCGTTTTTCCCCATAAACAGTACAAGCTCATTAACCCTTCACCACTATACAATTGTTATTCCGTCTTTTCTCAATAAACGGTAGACCCTATTTACCTTCACGAGTCTTTGACCTTACTATCTATCGAAAATAAACGAAGCGTATTTTAGTCTTTCTTCATTTTTATATAATTTCAATAAAACTGTAAGTTTCAAGCTAGATTATTTTATTAACTACGATCCTATTATTCTTGATATAATAAAGTCCTATTATTTGTATTCTCATGTTTTTCACATACAACATTGCCAATATAAACACTCTTTACATTTATAATATAATTCCAATCTTTAACCAATATAGACCCATTTATCATAGAATGCCCTGCTTGCAAACCAGGTTAGCCACGCATGTTAATATATGGATTAATGCTAATTCGCGTTTGTCACCTACTGAACTACCATCCTGCAAAAGAGAAAATGGTTTAAATTATATGATTGAATACAGAATAAGAATGCTACGAGAAATCTATATAATATATATATTACAAATTTGTTTTATGAGTTAGAAAATTACCTATTAAGGAACCAAGAACTGGTAAACCAGGAACATAAGCTTATGATATAATAAGTGTTGTAAATGTACCAATCCATGTAGTAACGGAGTGAGCAATGTTCTAAACAAGTGGAAATTTGTGATTCAAATAAGCCACACGGTTGTCTTGTATTGTGTTAATCTTGTAAAGTTATTTAAAATTTATATGACAATTTGTCTTAAACTCACTAAAAGTATATGTAAATATGGGTATTGAGGTACGTAAATGTGTACTAAATTTGGCGCAGTCTAACATAACAGATTACTACAGGTAAATCAAATCAAATACTCTGTCAATAATATTAATGGCTAGTTGTAATCATTAGATACGAGATAGTTATAAAGTGAATAATCAATCATTATATATAGATTAAATAGTAATTAATGTTGCTGATCAGGAAATCCTGACCCTTATCAAGCTATTTTAAGGAGGAAGTTAAATTATGTTATAGATGGAGATGATACCAAATACAAAAATCTCCAGTTATCGGTTTTATACTGTAGATAGTGGTATTTACTTTACATCGTGACTTCATCATGTTATTCAAGGAAGATATTTTTAAATGATCCCCTGACATATTCATATGTACACAATTGTTGATGGTTTGCAAGCGGTTGTGCAAAAGTTTATTAAGTGACCATATTAAGTTTGCATAGGGCAAACTTTGTGATGCTCGTATATATTCTTTGTAATCGACTAAACCAGTTAGTCAATGTTGATATATGATATAATAATTTCTCAGTGCTATCAATTTAATAAATATATTTTTATTTACATACTAAAATTTTTTATTAGGTCACACTGTCTTTACTTTCTTGTATTATTTTGATTATGGTAGATAAGGATCGTGCGTTCCACATCATCCCAGATCAGTCCGGGTATTCTGCCGCTGGGTCAGTTCCAATGGAAAAGACACTTAGCCCCATCTTCCTTTGCATGCTATAGAAAATAAATTATTTAAAGACCTGTAGGTAGTATTGAGGTTTTAACACCATTTTTCCAAGATATTATAGGCTATACATAACGGCCAACATACCCATCAAAGTGCTGGTGTTAATGAGTACAAGATACTGGAGAGACAGGTGACATTATGATACACATAGGAGAATACTAATAATATGATCCACGCCTTGTACGTGTCTGAATGCTGTTTTTATTGCTATCGGATGAATAGAGCAAAACTAAAGGAAGAAACTAAAGAAAGAAAACAATTGCTATTCCACTCAAATGTGCATTATGTCGAACATGTACTATTTTCCTTCCCACAAAATGTAGATGTTCCTATAACTCGCTCTTTTTTTTCTGATAACGAGCTAGTGGTTTTTCTGTAGGAAATCTACTCCGTCTTGGGTCAAGTAATATTTGTTTATAAAAGGGTTTGGTAAATAATTATTCATTCCAGCTTTATGATCAGTATATGGGATCATTTACAGATGACATTAAATAGCACATTTTAATGATTATGTGTTTAAATATAAGATGTATTTTTATGTATATTTCTGCATTCAAATCTAATATTTTGCGTGTTGGCAGGCATGCTCTTTATTTCTGTAGCAAACCTATTTCCAAACCTTGAATGTCGGTCCAAGTATGAACTATCATTCATCACCGGATGCTCTTGCCATCGTTTTCAGACATAATTATGATTGTGCTTGCTCCTTAATAAATTGTATTACTATATTGCATCAAGAGGTTTTCTTTTTCAAGAAATATGTATCTTTAGTCGGTGAGTGAAAGCGATATACGAAACTGTAATAAGGGGCCACATACAATCAAACAGCAACATAACAGGCAATGTACGTTAATCACTGACAATTGCAAGATTCATGTGGAAATATGACTATAAACGGTAATGCTTGAAGTAAACGTTTTGTTGCTTGGGGGTTGGTTTTAGTCATTTATGGCGGCATCTTCTTACGAAATACATACATGAATACTAGTGGGTCACCAGCGTTGACATTTTTAAGGCTTGTTAACCCCGATGAGAAGAAAAGTTTTAAGGGACTGAAAATAGCCACTACTAACGTCAATGATTAAATTCATCATGAACTGCAAATATATCGGTCCTTCACAATGTTTTCCAGTGCCATGACATTTCCGTTACTGGGTGTATTATATATGAAACCATGCAACCATGGTAGCCCTGGCCGAAGATGAAAACATCTCTGCCGTTTAAAGCAAGATTTCCTACTCATCGCCCGACACACACACACACACACACACACACACACACACACACACACACACATACACACAAATCCTACAATGGGCGAAACTAATAGAAAAGAGGTCTATATCAGATATTTCGAATTTGGAAACATTTGGCTTTGAAGAAAAAGAGAAGCTGAATACTTATATAAACATGCTTTGTAATTTTTGAGAATGAAATGTATAACTTTTACGCAATAAGAGCTTAAAAGCAGTGATTAAAACTTATTAAAATTTATGCAAGTAGAAAAGGACAAATACTATCAAAGCTTTACTATCAGTCTGTGCCAATATCTCTTTGATATTTCCAGTTTAGAAAGGCCCATTTTACAATTGGAAACTCACACATAATAATACAATTGGAAACTGACACATAATATAAGCCCCTCCCTTTCCTAGGAAAACAGGAGGTGTATCCAGGTAATAAAAGTTTAATGATTTAATATTTTATCTTTTAGCTTCTCAGTAATAGAATTGATAAACAGTTAAAATGTGATTTTACTGTTTGTATTATATTTCCCGTCAATGAGGATTTGTTTATATGACAATGTTTCCCGTCAACGAGGATTTGTCAATAGTTAACATTTTTCCTGTCTACGTTTATTTTTCTTTAAATATAATGTTTCCCCTTAATGAGGATTTGTCTATAGTAACATTTTCCTCGTCTTTATGATTTCTTTATAATGATAATGTCTCCAGTCAATGAGGATTTGTCTGTGGTGACAATGTTTTCAATCAATGATAATTTGTTTATAGTGTAAGTGTTTCCTGGCTATGACGTTTTAACTATGTTAATATCTTTTCCCGCTTTAGAGGTTTTGTCGATATATTTTTCTTCAATGATAATTTGTCTAGAATTACATTATGGTTCCTGTCAGAGAGGATTTAAATATTGTTACAATGACAAATAACTGAAAATATATAATTGTTCGATTAATTTAAAATCAACTTTATATAAGTGAACAAGCGGCATGCAAACCCTGTAAAGAAACTGTCTCAACTACATGAATGTCACTTGAGTGAGGAAGGCTACCTATCCGAAAGTTGAGCTATTCTGAAAAGGTTTGACAGGAGATGGCCTGAACTGAAATAATAATTCAAAATATTCGGTAAATGAAATTTTATTTAATGAACATTACCCATGGAAATGTAAAATTAGCATGATTCCTTGAGAATAAAACATATCTGAACATTTTTCGAAGCCAGATTCAAAAGATAGTAGATGTGATGAAATGAAGTAATTGAGCTTCTGAGTTATTTGTGTGATACGCAAAACTCGTGGCGTATTCTATGGCAATACCTTTTGCCCCATATCGCTATGTCGCCATTTTCATTAAAACAGAGAGAAAGCTGATATGCTATGTTTGACACTAACCCAAAACGAGAAACTAATGCGCGCAATAATGAATGCAAGTATCTTATAATAAACTGTGTCAGCATCGAGGAGGGGGTTGAATAACGAAGAGTTGCTTACAAATTACGAATATTGATAACGAACATTTAATTCAACATTTGGTTGCATTAGTAACTTCTAAATCAGTGCTGCATATCATTCTTTAAATGTTAAGTCAAAGGCTGCCACACGTTACACTTCGGGTACTTACGAAACAAGGATTTATGGAATTTTGTTTCATCTTTTCCTTCTTAGTCAATTATAACGCCAATCCAATTGTAGAAATATCCAAGGTGGTCCATATAGATTGTTTCCTTTTCTGTTTGAAATGTCCTGCCTGTGTTGTTATGTTTCTGTAAATCATTGCACCAACATAACTTCAAATCATATGATTTGTCTCACAGAAATAGGAATGTTAGTGTGACGTGTTTGTTTGTAGGAGAGGGGTTTATTAGAAGAAGCAACTCGTTTATAAATGAAATGCTCGTAGATACCGTTTTTATCTTCTCTTAGATAACATTAAATCTGGAGCATGAACTATTACAAGACATAACACTATTTTTCTTAATTTAATCCTATATGTAATTCAGACATTATGTTTGTGGGAATTCATGTTTAATTACATGACAAGTTTAGGGATATGCACAAAAACCGTTTTGTGCTTGCAAACTGTACATGGCTGGTTCTACAGGAATTAAACCTATACATGTATTTTGTCTCAACCTGCCTATATCAACTTGTTGCGGATACTGGAAAAAAAGTATCTTACATGTGATGAGATAAATTACATTCTCTGTTTTGCACGTTTAGTGTGCACCATGTATGTTTAGATTTTCTCTTGTCACTGTGCTATAAAATGTCCTAGTCTACATCATATGTTGACAGGTTTTGCACCTCTTATCGCCACATGGAACAGATTGACTAGGGTGGTCTTCATTAGCGATTTCCGTGAGCTTCGCCCTGACTTAGATGTCCTTGAGGTTGTTTGGTCTCCTGTAGGCTACTACAGCTTTGTTCGGGAGGATTAACTTTAGTGCGTCCGACGATTCCACGATATGCCAGTGTTTCCCGATGATTTTACCGATTTTGGGGTTATCTGGATTGTAGATCAGGATATTTAGTATCCTATCAGCTATCTTGGAATCTTCGGACAAAGACGTATGCTCTAAATGCAGACGACCTTGCACACTGAGACAATACCCCCCCCTCTCTCTCTCTCTCTCTCTCTCTCTCTCTCTCTCTCTCTCTCTCTCTCTCTCTCTCTCTCTCTCTCTCTCTCTCTCTCTCTCTCTAAAAACAAAACCAAATCTCTTTGGCTACTGTTATATTTGTTGCAATTGGATTCTTGAGTTGAGAGCAGAATGAGACAGAAAATATACGTTTATTTTGTACGTTTGTATTGTTGGATTGTTGAGTACCGTGTGTTTCGTAGAACGTGTTCGGGTATGATCCCCCTATTTTTCGTACACTGTCAGTAGCACAAAATGATGATTGTTTTTATTTTAAATATAATTTTCGTACACTGAAATTATTAATTAATTTTTCGTGTTCGAAATATTCCTAAAATACGGTATGTGCGTTCACTTGTACTTGGTTATATGCTAGTTTATAACAGGAGCTGGATGCAAACGCTCATGTACATTACATTTGTGTCTGTGCTGCGAACACTTCTAGACCTGCATATCAGTAACCGTACATTTCTCTTTGCAATTCAAAATTTGTCTAAGATTCTTGGTTTGATACGTTTTCTTTTAATCGTTTAAATACTTGTGCTACACATTCTCCTGTAAACCTCATCTATGATATAACCTGTCTGTGATGAATTCTGAGGGTTATTCTGTATCATTATCAAACACACTAAACCAATTATTAATACTCCACACACAATAACAAAGGGAGACAACTGCGCACTTGCTCTATCAGCGATGACGGAGTTGTCTCGCTTCATTGTGCATACCGAAATTTGATCTTTTGTACGAATCTCTTCGAATACGCTGATTTGGTTATTTTTTTCTGCTACAAGTTGTACTGAATATGGGCTGATACCAAAATATTTACCAGCTGCGTTTATAGAATTAAAAATTCTTTCTTCACCAGTGTCTACATTCGTAAATTTAATAGTCATCTTTTCAAACATTTTACATTTCCCAATATTTAAACATTCCGTATTCTGTCTCTGTGTATCAATTTGTAAATATCCTAAAGTTTATTGATTTTATTGCCGTCAATATGATTGATAACAAGTCCTTCTTTGATGATTCCATAATAACATTCGAATATGAACGTACGAGATAAATATCTTATTTTATAGCAGTAAATCTGAGATAACCATTATCATCAACAGTGCCGACTGTTTTTTTAATCTGCAGTTTCTGATGACACCATCACGAGATGTCTCATAATTTGTAATTATTGCATGTGTTACAAATTAATTTTGATTCATTGATATAATAATACTATTTGTCTAAATAATTATTTTGAAAATCTGACGAGATAATCTTCAACGGTTTTTATAGGGGATTCATCTGACGATATCAAGGCATTATTTTATTTATAATAAAATCGTTTCAGCTCTCTGTATCTTTTACCACCACACTGTACACACACCTTGATTTCTCCTCTGACCCCAAGACCACATCATAAACACGGTTTCGGTCCTAGACTTCCACTGAGTAAACTTTGCATGTGGATACACATAATTCATTTACTCATGATTTATTACAAGGAAGAGAAAATCCTATCATTAACTATTTGCATTTGTAATTTGTTTTTATCATTATATATAATTAAAATCTAATTAAACATCTATTTGCTTTAATTATAACATGGAGGAATTTGAGAGATTATCCGCAATTGAACCTTCCAGAGCAAGATTAGATCTTGACAAACTACCAAAATCTAAATTTAGTTTTAGATGCAAGTTCTTGCTTTGATAAATAGCGATATAACTGATCGTATCCGTGAAGCTAAAAAAGAATTTCAATAAAATGGTGCGGCTCATACTTGGTCAATATTCAGAATTATTGCCGACACCAGCGGTGTTGTCGATGTTAGAATGAATGACGAAAAAGGACGAAATATTATCAACTATCTTGATAATCAAAGATATTTTATTCTGGTAAAATTTATTGTGCAGACAGATGACGACACTTGGATTATCCGTGATAAACGTGACACTGTGCGGCTTCATACTGGAAATAACAGTACTATGTTAAATAAAAAATCCAAGCTAGGAACATTGACTGGTATTGATAAACCGTATCGTGAACGAGAATATCCTGTAACTGCAGTTGTTTATGCGATATATCCGCTAAATGATAAACCTAGCGTTAATAATCTCAAAACAATAAAATTGTCCTTGATAGGGTCAAGACTAAATTGCGTAGCTGAGCGAGTTATAGAAGATTTCTCAAAACCGGTACGGTGAAACGTTTTAACAGATCTAAGACGTAAAAAGAAAAAATAATTGGGAAGAAACAGTTAACAATACCGTAGCATATATCAGCGACGTTGCTAAACTAGAAAAGAAATTAAAATTCCCAATAACAGTAAAAACACTAACCGGAGACATTTTGAATGCGTCGAAATATACATCAAGAGGAGCTCAAAAAACGATCATTGATCATATCGCACACGCATGGACGTCCGCGGTAACAATATTTCCAGGAGATGGAACTGTTCAATTTTACAGCGATTATATATTTGACGCTATCAGCGATATTAGTAAGAGTGACCCTGTGTCCGTGTGGTTATATCGACGTTCAGAATCCGTAAACTACGATCAGTTTGTACGACCTAGCGGTGATATTTATCGTGCAGAATCACTCCACTAAGAGATGAAAAATATCGCTCGGAAATATACCCCTGACAATGTCAAAGTTCAACAATTACTAAATAATTGTTTCGCCGTTCCATCGGTTGCTGCGCACGCTGCTCAGGAGAATAATTCATGGAAACCGACACATTGGAATTTCTCGTTGATGTCCAGCGCAGTTGTATCGAATATGGACACGGTGAGCGTGCTATCCTGGAAGTTGTCTTGGATACGGAGAATGTTCTGAATGCATTAAAAGATTTTGACATCTCACCAACGAGATGACCAGAGCTGTGATAAACGGACTCTTACCAAATTTTGACTTAACTGGATTCGCCTGTATAGAGTCATTTGAGTTTGCGGAAAATCTGCATCCCATTATTTAAGTTTGATTTGGAAGACATTTCTCAGAAAAATATTGGGCTCCAAAAGTACTTTTACGATATATGCTTGATACTGAAATTTTAGTGTCGTTGAGAGTAAATGGAACCATTACATCGTATCGTCCGCAGAAACAAGTAAAGATTACCACAACAAAAGAAATATTCCCTGACAGAGTCAGGTGATGAAAATCATGATATAATTGATAATGAAAATAAAATTGCAAATGATCTTGGTAGGAAAATAATTGGTAAATTTACTCAAGGAGGATCATATGATCATAAAGGAATGTGTACAAGATTAATTATGGATGGTGCTGAACTCGATTTTATAATTGCTGATGCAACGGGAATAAACACATTTGTGAGTCGGAGTAATGCCTATTTATCGTACGGGTCTAAATTAGGTACAATCGTGAGCTATATTGATGGTGATTCACAGCAATTAACTAATTTAAGATCTTCTATGCTCGCTTACGTTTCGATAAATTTAATGTCGACGATATACAGATTCCCTCTTTGCGAGGTCAGAGTTGCCATGGATTCATTTTATATAAATAAAGCGTATAAAGATTTGCTAAAACAGCTACTCGGTAATGGTGAATGGGGATCATAGAGAATAAAACAGGAAAATATACTTGACTATTCTGAGTGTGCATGTTTTTGTTTCAAAGTTTTAAACATAAAACATTTGCAACGGAACCTATTTTTTGACGAGCTTGTAAAACATATTCTTTTTGGCTCATGCATGTTTTTCCTACTCATACTGATTTATTTTCAGGAAAGGAGAGGTGTGGCGAATACTATGTTCCCTCACTCTGTCTCCTCGAGGTACAATTAAAGTGTTAAATTATTAATCACTTAATGCTTTATGCAAGAATTTGATTTGTTGCAGGGAAGAAAATTAGTATCAACTTATAAGGGAATTAACATTACAACTATATGTAACATTGAGTACAACAAAAATATTCATACTTAGATACATACATACTGTCACAAACCAGGGGTATTCGCTTTGACTGAGCAGCGTCAAACTCCAGAGTGAGTTTTGGTTCATCATGTCTTCGTAACTGACAGAAATGCATACATACCGGTTTTGATTTCGAGAATTTGAAAACTTAGTATTCGATTAAATTTAAATCTTGTTGATATTTTGCTGTAGTTGTCTTTCAATTGTATGCATGTGCTTTGATCGATAACATATTATAAAATCATCAACGTATAAGGAGTAATTCATACCAGGAACCAGACACTTGGCTATGATATCGATTTTGATGTTGAAAAGTTTCACAGATATAATACTGCCTGGGGCACGCCCATCTCTTGCCCGTGCATATCAGAGAGGGTGGAGCCCACTGGTACCTTGCATTCTCTGTCTGAGAGAAAGTTTGATATTAAAGAGGGAGACAGCCTTTCAGACCCAGCTCGTGCAGGTCATTTAGTATCGCGTACTTCAATGTCGTGTCATAGTCCTTTTCTAAGTCACAGAAAACCGCTACTAAATGTTCCTTCTTGATACAACGTCGCGAATAAATGTTTCCAGTCTAACCAGATGATCATTGGTGCTACGGCCATAACGAAAGCCACTTTGGAAAGGATATATTAAATTGTTAGTTTCCAAATACCACCCAAGCCGAGAACTGATCATTCGTTCAACTCTTTTGCACACGCATTTCGTCAGTGCAATGGGTCGATAGTTGGTATGATCTGCACTATATATACCTGGATTGGGAATTGGTATTACTGTTGCTTATTTCCAAATGTTTGGTATTACCAGTAATCCACAAATCATTGAAGATTTCCAGAAGAAAAGTTAGGAATTTTTGAGAAACTATCGGTATGTACATTTACTTTTTCATGTTTGGAATTGAAATTGTTGTTATTTACTTTGAGATGTTGGAAAGAATTGTGTTTTCCCTTTCCATTTATTTTGCGAATCGTGTCCCAAACTTTCTTCATAGAGGAACGAGAATTTAAAGTTGAAACATATTTGTCCATGATGCTCTTTCACTTTCTTTATTCGTGCGGCTAGCTTGAGCCCGAACAATACGGTACTTAGTTAAATATCTGGGCGTTGGAAGATTATTAAATTTTTTTTCAGTGCTTCTCGGCGGTGTCTAAGAGCTTCTTTATATTTTTTGGTGAACCATGATTTTCGGGTCCTTTTCCAGTCCGGTGAGGACTTAGAAATGGATTCCTCAGCAATCTCAATGAAGACAGATTTAAAATATCGAAGAGGGTCATTGTCGTTTAGAATGGTGTCCCTGTTAAGCTTAGCTGTACAAAGTGTTTCAAACTTTTATAATTCTTGTTGTAAATGTGATATTTACGTGAGATTCTGATTGGCAGATAAGAGCGGTATACCAACGATGGATTACCATCCTTCGTTTCTATGGAAGTAAACCGAATTTTCATACGTTTATAAGATCGATAGGTACATGTGTGATGCCTTTCCAGAAAAATGTTTTCCTTTAGTTTCTTTTTCTTCCTACATATCTGGTGACTCGTTTTAAATGTCGCCCCGCATTTGATCCTAGCAAAGGAGCAGCCAATTTTAACAATGATTCTATCAGCATGTGTAGAATTCTTCTTCGTTTAGCCAGCATTTTGTTTTCTTTTTTGACTGATGATTACCTTTGACCATTTGGCGAAGACCACCCAAATTAACCTTCGTCGTCCACGAAAGAAACTTTGCAGTTTGGATTTTCCAAGTATTCAGTACTGTGTAATATCGGACTTTGTGCCAAATTTACTCAAATCAATTCAACATGACCTTCGCAAACGAATGTATTCCTTCTTTTCTGCGTGTTCCAATGAGATGCTTGCGATGGAGTGGTACCAATCGTTAGAGTGGTACCAATCGTTAGTTTCTATCACATGGAGTGTGAGGCGAAGACACTGGCTTCATATTTTATATGATGAATTAGTTAACTGAACCTTGAAAATTTCCAGGACCTGGGTCGTATTCCCCACGTTATTTTTCTGTGGTGGGAAACTGCAAAGCATCTTATACTTTCAACGATCTGTACCTACTGTCCAGAGGACGAAACAGTTAGGCATTCACCCACGTTCCTAATAAAGCGCGTTCTTCGTCTTTTTGGGGTAACAATGCAGGTTATGATTAATATTCCTTCTCTATGATGTGGAAATGTATGATGGTACAAGAGATTTGGAGGCAAGATTTGGCATTTGATCAGTTCATCGTATTGACGAATGTGTTACACACATATTTGTTCTGCAGCATTTCATGGTGGCCAGTAGAAAATAGCTTGTAACCGCACAGCAAGGATACAATAATACTCATCGTTGTATTTTATTTCTCCACTCGCACTTAATCCATGTGGCATTGGTTGTTTCCTAAAAGACGCAGTCGTATGGGTTCAAAGGTTCGATACCTATCATGAAAGGTTTGGCAACGCGACTAAATTCTAGAGCATGAACTTCTTTCAGCACATTAATCAATCCACTTGCTTTGGCGGTGGTAGAAGCTTTGGTCAAGGACTATTGCTTCGTGATCCAGAAACAATTGTTGATACGTCTCCACAGCAGTGATGTAAAATGTTCTCGTTCGATAGGCAATATTTCAGTAGTACTTCCTGAAAATAAAAAGGTATTTATAAAGTGAGTTTGTTAACAAGGGCAGCTATCGCAGCAGTGACTGTCAATCAATTGGGAAAATACAACTCGTTTATTAGCTTCAGTATTCACAACTTGTGGAAAATAACATGTGGACACTTCTATGATTCGAAACCTTTTAGGCTTTCTACACAAGGGCATGGCAAAGTAACTATGTAATCTTTAAATATTACTTGTAGCACTTTTTGTTAGATGAGTTTGGCTCCGTTCGTGGTAACTGTGGGATAGTTAGTGCCTTGTGATCAATAAAACTCATACGAAATTGCCGGTCGAAGCCCGAAAACGTTTGAGCCATTACTATAGCATATCTATAGCAGACACCATAACGCTGAATGTTCTTTGCCTACTAAGAGTCGGCGGTAGAGTATAATATCTATTCACTAAAATCGCGGGTCAGCAACACATTTTTATCACGTCCTCCTGGAGTATCATTGCTGTGAAGATATTGAGAAAATAAAGGTTCTTGTATACATCTTCCACATTCCCGATGAGCTAAGGACGTGAATGCAAATCTTTTGGGTGCATTCATTTAAAATAACAACGAAATCCACTTTTTTTTTTCTTCTTGTGCTGGTCTTCCTTGATAACTTCTGTAAGTTCTTTATCATAGTTTTTTTATTTTTATTTTTTATTTTTTCTGATGTAGCAATGATATTCAAAATCAACGATATGATCACAAAAAGCAGATCTTCTTTCCGGGGCAAACGTGCTCCCTAGAATTTGTTAATCTTTTTGCACTTCAGATTTGAACTCTTTAAATTGTATCGTTCCCTTCTAAGCCGTAGTTTGATATTTTCTGAATGTCCGGTTATGCGTCTCTCTCATGTGATAATACTTTTCGGGACCTTCTGTTTTGATGAATCCGGACTGTCTCAGTTTTGTGGAAGAAGTTGAGGTGTTGATTCAAGCTCGGTCGTCATCTACATGTGATCACTCTGAAGCGACGTGGAAAGTCGCCTCTAAGATTATTACTTTGTTCTCTCACTTAAATAGTATGACCGTTTCATCTTGGTAACAAAATGTTCTTTTGACTATGCTTTGCACATACTCGATCACATAATATAGCATGAGTTTCTTACAATAGGGTATTTACTATTCATTAAGCATTCAACTGTGAGGATAAAAGAGGAGCAACTAGTTCTCTTCCTATTCAGAGATTTACAAAGAGTCATTTATAAATATCTTTCAGATACGGCTACGGACAACTCTTCTCGAGATTAATGTCGAGATACTTGTAGTATATGCCAGGATAAAGGACACTGGGCTCCATGATTTCTACAACGTCGAAGGAAAGAATAAAACAGAGGAAGGGGAGATATAGGCATATAAACCTCTTATCATTGTCAGGAAAAAGCCATTGCTCCTCAGGGTGTCGTAAGAAAATGACAAGAAACAGGAAAATCCAGAGGAGTTCTTCAGAACAGAAGAAGAACCTATACTCGTCAGGGAAAGCAAGAAATCATCAGAACTAGAAGACAGTGAAGAAGACGTCATCCTAGTTAGACAACGTTTTTAAAAATGAGAAAGAACATTGTTTTTGCTTTAATTGAGAATATGCCAGAAAAAAATGCAAGAGTCTTTCAGTTCTCATAGTTTATAGTATATATATGTTTTTTAAACAGACACCCACGCACGCATACCATTCGATCACGGATATGGGATTTAAGTTTTACTTGATTTGGCAATCACTGAGTTTTATCTCTTTTCCAAGAGAATTTAGTAGCCCGGTGTTTCTTCTGGAAAATATATGTTTCGGACGTCATCAGCAATTCCTGACACAATACGTTTTCATGACTAAGTCGTACTCCTCCACTTGTTACTTTTTGCAGTGGTAGTAGTAGTAAGTACCGCTGCTGCAGGAATGTCAGTGGAGGTGAGTGTGAATGTAGCGATGAAAGGCTTAGAGATATTGGCACGTGATGGTATCTTTATCTAGGGTTTTATTAGGTAAGTCTGGTACATATGTTACAGATGCTTCAACTCCTACTAGTACATATGTTACAGATGCTTCAACTCCGACTGGTACATATGTTACAGATGCTTCAACTCCGACAAAACGTCCTGTAAAGTGCGACTTGTGTTTACTTCCTGCCCTTTGTACTTCACACCTCAATGGTTCCGGTTCTGTTCTGCTTCTTGCATTTGTCTTTACTCTTTTTGCTATTGTTTTGACTATTGTTTTTCTTCTTCCTTCGAATGATTTGAATAAATCCATCATTCAGAGCATACTAGGTATCCACAGTTGGAGCATCCCAACAGATTGTCTTCGTTGTTTCAGCCATACTCAAACTATAGTTCAGTGATAACCCGTCCTTAACGCTTGTGCGCCTAATTCTAATTAATGAATATGGCGTTACGCTTCGGCTCTCTTCTGATTGTGTTTATGAACATTTCTTACTATTGTGTGTGATAGTATGTGTTTGTACTTAAGGGTATATTAGTGTGTATTTAAACTTTTCTTGCCCCTCTTTGTAATATTATCATTTGCGTTGGTCCCCATAAACAGTACACAATCTTTAAGCCTTCACCACTTTAAAATTGGTATTCCCCCATGTCTCAGTAAACTGTAGACCATATTTACCTTCACGATTTTAACGTTTTTACTTGCATGCTTTTCACGTAACATATTGCCCCTATAAACATTCTTTACCTATATAATATAATTCATATCATTAAACAATTTAGACCCATTTATCATAAGATGGCATGCTTTTATGCTAGCCGCGCATGTTAATCTATGGATTAATGCTGATTCGCGTTTGTCACCAAGTGGCACAACTCATCTACCCGCCAACTAGAGAGAAAATGGTTAAAAGGTTTTATGACTGAATACAGAATAAGAACGCTACGACAAGTCTTTGTAACACATATGTTTATTTCATGTATTAGAATATAGCATATTAAGGCACCAATAACGCATAAACAAGGACCATCAGCTTATGATACAGTAAATAGTGTAAGTTTACTAATCAGTATATAAACGGAGTGAGCAATGCCATACACAAGTGGGAATTTGTGATTCATATAAATCACAAGGTTGTCTTGTATTGTATTGTATATATACTTATGTCATCGTGTCAAGTTATGTATAGGCTATATGACAAGTTGTCTTAAACTCATTAAAACTACCTTTAAATATGGGTATAAGGATACGTAAATGTGTACTAAGTTATGGACGCAATAGTACACAAATAGCAGACCACTTGTAATCATTAGATTCGAGATAGTTATAACGTGAATAATTAAACACTATGTATAGATTAAACATTAATTAATGTTGATGATCATGCAATCGTAGACCCTTATCATACCTCTTTTAAGGAGAAAAGTTAAAACATTGGATAGATAGAGATGCATACCAAATGCAAATGTTAGGCGCGCACTACTACATAAATAGCATGCTACTGCTGGTAAATCAAATCCAATACTCTGTCAATAACATGCATTGTTAGTTGTAATCATTAGATACGAGATAGTTATAACGTGAATAATGAAACACAATACAGAAATATAAAGGTTTATTCACTAGAAACATAACCTAATGAAATATTCAACTTTATAATTTACAAAGCTTGAAAATCGATTACACGCTGCATAATTATGTAAATCAATATTGTGTGCTAAATATGTGTTCGCCACTGATGGTTGTGGGGTTAATGCCTATCCAATATTTGTCGTGATTGTAAGAATTAAACAAGTGTTTTCAAGGCACGTCCTTGTTTACGAGCAAGTGGTTTTTCATTAAGAAATCTATTCCGTCACGGGTTAAGTAATATTTGTATATAAAGGGATTTGGAAAATAATTTTTCATTTCTGCTTTATGATTAGTACATGGGATCATTTTCAGATGTCACTAAACAGCATACTTTAAAGAAAATGTGTTTAATTGTAAGGTGTATTTTATGTGTATGTCTGTATTCAAACCTAACTTTTTTGCATGTTGGTTATTTCTGTAGCAAACCTCTTCACAACCCTTGAAAGTCAATCCATGTAGGATGCATCAGCATTCATCACCGGATGATTTCGCCATTGTTTTCAGACATAATTATGTCTGTAATGAAAGGGAAATATGCTCCTTAATACATTGTATTACTAAATTTAATCAAGAGGGTTTTTTTCTCAAGAAATATGTATCTTTTGTCGGTGAGTAAAAGAGGTATACGAAACTGTAATGAGGAGGTACGTACAGTCAAATAGCAAAATCAAACGCCATTTTAAAAAAAAAAACCCACTGCATATTTACAAGTTTCATGTGGAAACATGAGTAGCAGCAGAGAGGGTGAACAGACCACTTGCCTGAGACCTTATTTTTGAAAATTAAGGGTTCCCTGAAGAAAAAACATTTTTGTTTTAATAATGAAAATTTCTTTAATTGACCAGATTTTTTCACAATCTGTCACTACGCGTTGGTCATTCACCTTCTCTGCTGCTATGATTTTTATCCAAAAATTGTATCAAGTCCGTTGCGATATCTTGACCTAGGATCATGTAAATTTATCGTTACAAAACCAAAAGGAGCAGCTTGTGCTTTTGAAAAGAAATTTTTAAATTTATTCATGTCCATGTCGCCTGAACACCAAGTATAATAAATATTCTGCAGCGTATGATTATCTACGCCATTAAATACAACTAAAATGTTACAGTTGTCTCTGATTACTTTTGGAATTTGTGTATATCTCTGTGTAACATAAATCACGTCTGTGTTTTTATGTCTACCTCGTGAAAATATTCTAGCTGGATTTGATTGTTTGTCTAGCATAACATCATCATACACTACTAAATTATTAATAAATACATCCAGATCATCTACGGATGGTGCTTCATCAATATCAGTAATAAAGTCTATGACATTGTCTTCATGTAATGATTTTGCGTTTTCATTAAAATCTTTAAGTACTTCGTAACATCGCTGATCATCTACAGATGGCGCTACTAAATATAATTTATCCCACTTCAACCATCGCATTATTAGATTAAGCAGTAATTGCGTCTTTCCACTTCCGGACGGACCTATTATAATCATTCTGACAGAATTCGGAAGCGCTGGATGGTACTTTACTGGCTCTTGTTTTCGTGTCGCAGAAAAGTCAATTATATCCATATAATAAATAATATGAGTCTATATTGTGTTCGATGCAGAGCACCTATCGATACTACTGAATTAACGACAGTAACAACAAAAAATAAAAGACGTGCACTTACAGGCAAGTGTGTGAAATGTGGTACCAAGAAATATAAATTTGTCTCCATAACTAAGTCAGGAACAAAGACAGGTGGTGATATCGCTGCTTCGTTAGGAAAATTACCAGGAACTCCATGGGCTAAATATCCCGGTGAGAAACATTTACCCGGATATAATTATTGTGGTCCTGGAACTCGTCTTGATATCAGACTCGATGATCAAGATCAACCAAAACCAGGAGAGTATCCAGTAAATAAGATTGATCAAGCATGTCATGTTCATGATGTCGCGTATAAAAGTAAAGATTTGCAACACCGACATCTCGCAGATGTGAAATTGATTCACGCATTAAATTCTATACCTAATAAATCTCTCAGAGAAAAATTAGCTAGTTTTCTAGTAAAAACTGCTATGAAAGGTAAACTAGTGTTAGGGGCTGGCAATTAATTATATAACTATAAACTAGTGTTAGGGGCTGGCAATTAATTATATAACTATCATAATGGAATCTGTTTATTATTCCCCGAGAGGATTCTGGAGAGGTAAGGCAGCGATTAGTAAACTCCCCGAAGCAGCAAAAGTTTCACGTAATGTCGCTGCATCATGGTTAGCACGACAGGCAATATGGCAAATCTTCCTAAGTCCACCTAAAAAAATTCATTACGCGCATTTTGATGTTAGCGTTCCTAATGAAGTTCATCAAGCGGATATACTGTTTTTACCACGCGATACCATTAAAACACGTGGACGAAAATCACGCACGTACAAATACGCGTTAACTGTCGTTGACATTGCGAGTAGATATAAAGAAGCGGAGCCATTATCAACAAAGACAACATCTGAAGTTGCATCTGCGTTTGAGCGCATTTATCAACGTGGCGGTCTACGATGGCCACGGTTATTACAAGTTGATCCCAGTAAAGAATTTCTTGGAGTAGTATCAGCGTTGATGAAGAAACGTAACGTTAAAATCAGACGAGGACATACTGAAATTCATCGTGATCAGGCAATCGTTGAACGATTTAACAGAACACTTGCTGAGCGGTTATTTGGATATCAATACGCAAAGGAAATATCTACTGACCTCAAAGATAGATCTCGTGAATGGGTTGCAAGATTACCGAGTGTGATAGCTGCGTTGAATAATGAAATTACTCGTGCAACTTCCATGAAACCTTCTAATGCGATCAAAAAAATATATATACCAATACAACGTGAATCTTTCTCTCAGCCAGTATTAGGTAATGTTACAGTTAGATATTTATATGAACCTGGCGAACTTGAAGGTGGTAAAAAAAAGAGCAACCGATCCTATCTGGAGCGTGACTACACATAAAATTTCTAGCGTGGTTAGATCCACTGGTAGACCTCCAATATACAGACTAGATTCTACAGCCCCTCAACGTGGATTTGTACGTGAACAATTACAAATAATTCCTGAGAATACACAATTACCACCAAGCTCAATTTTGTAAACGTCCAGAGCCTCGACGTCGATTACACTCAAGACAGGTCAGCATTACATTTTCACGTATATGACCGAGATCACTATTAATTCTGTCTACGGTAAATTGTCTTGGATTCAAATACTGCCATGACATATTACAGTTGCAACTTGCGCAATGATTATTTTGTAGTTGTTTTAGTTTTATAATAAATTCAACATCAATATCAAAATCACGATTATTTTTTTTGTCACACTGCTTATAACCAGATAGTTTTTTTTCTTATTACGTCATTATTAACAATTTGATCATTATTTTCTATAAAATTCATAATAACCCTATGTAGTTGAGATATTCTCCTGACCCTAGAAACTGCGAGATAGACTAAATTCGACCATTCGATCCGATCATCTATAATCCAGATATTTGTATCAGAAATAGTTAACCCCTGGGATGAGTGAATCGTTATAGCGTATCCTAACGTCCACGGTGATTTATTCATACTCAGCGCATTCTCAACGACATTAATATCGACTAAAATAATATCATTCAAGACAAGATTCTGTATCCTTGGTGGAACCAAGGCACCAGGAATTTCAACTTCAATATTCTGTCGTCGAGTATCTGCTGGGCGATAACACAAAGGTACAGGTAGATCTGAAAATTTTTCTTTATGTAACGTAAATAATTTATTCTGTAGTTCATCACGAACTATCTTTCTACTCGCGACTATTAAATCAGCTGGATTCCATAAAGTCAAAAATTCATTCATAGAAGTCTCTGGAATTACTCCTTGCATTATCTCACATTGTACTCTGTCTGGCTGAAGTCTGATTAATTTTTTAAATTCCTTCAGCGGTTCATCGATAGCTCTATGGTCATCATGTATTTCTTCATAATAATTTACGTTATTCTTTAGCCATTCATGTGGAGACTGTCCAACAAAGGGTGGTGGTTGACCATGATCGCCACACATAATCACAGCAGTATTCTTTGTCAATAACCATTCAAAAAATGTTTTTAGTGTTTCTAACGACACCGTGCATATCTCGTCCCATATGATATACTTAGGTATATATTTTTCACCCATCCGCGATGGAGTCCACGTGTCTCCGCACCATCTAAAGAAACTGTGATATGTACACGATTTTACTCCTCGTTGTTTTATTTCTCTAGCAAGTTTGTGCGTCGGTGTTAAAACAATTATATCTGAACTATTATTCATAAGTAAATTAATCGCACGAGTTGTTTTACCTGAACCACCACACCCATTAAGATAAACGGTCTTATACCTAGATACAGGATCATACACAGATGGTGCAGATGACTTTAATATTTGATTATTATTTTTGTAATATGTCTCCACAATTTCAACATCTGCAGATTCAGAATAACTAAGTATATTTTCTTGTTTTATTCTCCATGTCCCCCATTCACCATTACCGAGTTTTAATAAATCTGTATATTTTTTATTTATGTAGAACGAATCCGTAGCGACTCTGACAGCGTGACGAGGAAATTTATTTATCATCGATAATAGATTTATCGAAACATAAGCTAACATCGAAGATCTTAAATGAGTAAACTGCGGTGACTCGCCATCAAGGTAGCTACAATGGTACCTAGTTTCGTTCCATCTGATAAATAAGCATTACATCTGTTTATAAACGCATTTTTCTCAGTTGTATCAGCGATTATAAAATCTAGTTCAGCATCATCCATAATCAATCTTATACAATGTCGTTTATAATCGTATGAACCACCTTGAGTAAATTTACCGATTATTTTTCTACTGAGATCCTTTGCAAATTTTTCATCATGCTCGTTCCTGCATTTATTTATTTTAATAATATGATCTTCATCAATATCAGGGAATTCTTTTCTGGTATCATCAATATTAAATCTATTTGGTTCTGGTAACCAAACTTGCTTCTGTGAATTATACGATATAATCGCTTCAGTTACTCTCAACGATATTAAAAATCCAACATCATGCATATATCGCAATAGTACTATTGGAACCCAATATTTTTCTGAAAAATGTCTTCCAAACCAAGCATAAGTAATCGGATGGAGATTTTCTGCAAACTCGAATAATTCTACATGAGCAAATCCGGTTAAGTCAAAATCTGGTAAATGTCCGTTTGTCGCAACCCTGGTCATGTCATGTGTAGGATGTCCGAATCTCTTAAAGTATTTAGAACATACTCCATATCCAAGAAAACTCCCAGGATAACACGCTACCATGTCAACCGAGATAACATCACTATGGTTGTATTTGGTGTTCCATAATCCACCGTGACCATATTCTACACAGCTTTTCTTGACATCTTCAAGGAATTCCGATCGTGTGGGTTTCCATAAATTTTTCTCCTGAGCGAAATGAGCCGCTACAGATGGAACTGTAAAACAATTATTTAATAATTGTCTAATTTTGATATCGTCTGAAGTATATTCACGCCAAAAGCGCTGCGCAAGATGTTCTATTTCTTCATGAAGAAATTCTGTACGGTAAATATCACCATTAGGCCGTACAAACTGATCGTAATGATCATATTCCGAACTCTGAAATAACCAAACGGATACAGGGTCGCTTTTGCTGATATTTTTAATAAAATCAAAGATGTCACCGTTATAAAACTTAACCGTTCTATCTCGTGGAAATATTGTTACAGCAGTAGTCCATGCATGTGCATTATGATCAACGATTGTTATAGGGTTTCCATTTTTTATATATTTTGGTTCGTATAATATCTCTCCGGTTAGTGTTTTTACTGTTATTGGAAATCTTAATAACTTTTCTAGTTCAGCAACATCCTTAATAGATGCACCAGCATCTTTAACTGTTTCTGCCCATGTGTTTATTTTTTTACGTCTTAAATCTGTTAAGCCATTACTACGTATCGCATTTGTAAAATGTTCTGTAACTCGTTCAGCTACAGTTTATTCTTGATATTTTCATTAGTTTGAGATCCGCAACATTAGGTTTATCATTCAGCGGAAATATTCCATATACAACTGCAGTTGCTGGATAACTCTGTATATAGTAAGGTTTATCAACACCAGTAAGTATTCCGGGTTTTGATTTATTACTCAAAAGAACAATACTACCCCCGGACTGCACACGGACGGGATCACGCTTATCACGAATAATCCAAATATCTTCTTCTGTATTTACAATAAATTTTATTAAAATAAAATATTTTTGACTATCAAGGTGATTAATAATTACTTTTCCTCGTTTGTCATTCATCATATTAATAACATTTCCAACTCTGAATGTGGACCACACATGAGCAGCACCATCGTCACGAAATTCCTTTTTTGCTTCACGAATGCGTTCGGTTACATCCTCATCCGTTAATGCCAGATCCTGCATCGAAGTACTAAATTTATATTCTGATAGTCTGTCAAGGTCAAATCTAACAGGGGAAGGTTCAATAACGGATAATTCCTCCATATAATTAAAACAAATATTTAAATTAAAATTTTATTATATATATATAATGATTGAAACACAAAACAAATGTTCTTGGCTCAAAATTGGATATACTTCTACTTGTAATAAATCGTGTGTGAACAAATACTGCGGAAATCATGCACAGAGTATCAAAAATGGAAGTACAGGACCAATACCGTGTGTGAAATGCGGTGTTGGAGTCAGAGGAAAAACTCAATTATGTCTAAAATGTGGCGGAAAAAATACAGAGAACTAAAACGATATTATGACAAAAAAAAATAACACTGACTCTCCTATAAAGACAGAAGAAGATTATCTGGTTAGATTTCAAAACAATGATTTAGACAAATAATATTATATATATAATGGAGCAAAACGAATTTGTGAAACATCCTATAATAAAAAATTATGAAGCATCCCGAGATGGTGTTATTAGAAACTGCAGATTGAAAAAACCAGTAGGTAGTGTTAACAATACTGGTTATCTTAGATTTACTGTTAATGGCAAGAAAAATTATTACTCACATAAATTCGTATTTGAATGTCATTTTGGATTGATCAAGGATGGACTTGTAGTTGATCATATCGATGGAAATCCCCATAATAATCGGTTATCTAATTTACAGGCTATTACACAAAGTCAGAATACTGCACGGGGAAATACTGGAAAATGTAAAAAGTTTGCAAGAATATCTATTAAATCCATAAATATAGAAACAGGATGGGAAATTACTTTTAAATCGATGAATACAGCTGCCAGATATTTTGGTATTTGCATGCCTTCAGTACAACGTGTCGCAAATAAAATATACAAATCTGCCCTTTCGAAAACATATAATCAGCGGATAGTATTTGAATATGTCTAACTCTCTATTCCTAACAAAAACAAATAGTTCGACTCTGTCAATTTTCCCAAGGATTTTGTTTAGCCATAATTACAGTCACTGACTCTGTCAAGGGTTCACCTTCACCGCTCTCAGCATTGACAGAATCAGATAGCATAATCTTTCTTAATTGCATTACACGATTATCCACAATCTTTTTTTCTTTCGTACTCGTGAGACAGTTTGGATTTAATATTTTCGATCGAACGTGCAAGAGGTGTAAATAGCTTTACCTGATTGTCGTTTACTATAGCTAGTGATTCAAGCATGGATTGATAAATCAATTTTATAAATCTGTAGTTTGAAGATAGTGTATATTTATTATCAAATTTTCTCTGTTGCAGTAATTCAAAATCGCACATAATTTTCTGAGGGTCGAGATTATCAGATATTTTTATTCCGTTATGTTTTAGTTTTTTAATAGCACAGATAATATCATTAATGTTTTCATGGTTCATTATATATATATATATATATATATATATATATATATATATATATATATATATATATATTTAATATAAAAAAATATTAGCTCCCATGACTTTTTTTTTTTTGTCAGGGAGCTGTTTTGTTTGTGATATATGGTTATGAAATATATATAGATGGTTTATGATTTTGGACTGCACAAACATAAACTTATCCTAATGATTGTATGGTTCAGATGGTTTATGATTTTGGACGGCACAAACATAAACTTATCCTAATGATATATGAACATGAAATATATACAAATGGTGATGACGGGGGAATCTTGTCTACGTCCAACAGATTTTGTACACTCTCCCCCCATACAAAACCCCGGGAGTGTAAAACGTACACCCCTCAAGGGTGTATGATAGGAGAGTGTATTTTGTCTGTTGTGGATATCGAGGAAATTCTCCGGGTACCCCCAATTAAATAAGCATCAGTCGCCAAATACAAGATAATATCTTTAGCATTTTTTGAGACTCGAACACGCGAGAGTCTGTAGAGCTTCGATCTACGTCTAACCGTCTTACCATTTCGGCCATCGTTCTCTTATCAATAATACAGTTAAATTTAAGTATATATATAATATTTGTGCTGTCTCACAGAACTTGTATTACTAATAGAATGTAGAACTGTACTTCAGTTTTCAAAATTCATAAAATAATTTACGCGTATAAGTTATAGTTCGTTAAGGTAACAGACAGACGGACTAATACGCTATACACGTATAATATACAACTGGATTTGTACAGGTAACGTAGTAAGGGAAATAATCGTTCAATTTACTCCGCAGAGAGATAGCCGAGTTATCTCGCTTTATTATATATATACAATTGCTTTAATCATAGAAAATTGATTATTATTCATGTATTTACTCATCAGATTATTTTTTTGTCCCCCCTGATTAAATAATCAGACGTTCTATGAGCGTATATATAAATTAATATTAAGAGATTCTTGTCTTAGATCCAAAATGTTTCCTGCCTGGTCAGTGAGTTTGAAATTTATTCTTGTCAGAAATGGATTATGAACTCGCAGGTAAACGGGATTAATTGGTTCAGTTACAATTAAAGAACCAGGAGGAACTAATGGACTGAAACTGAATAATATGTACTCTTGCTGAGCTTGGCTAGATTTAGAAAGATCTACCTGATAGCTACCTTCAATAACATCACATACCAGATTGACTGCAATTGTTGTTGTTATGTTTACAATACCTGGCGATATATGTCTACCGGCACCAAAGGGATTGTTATTGTATTTTAGTATAACCGGTGGTGGGGCTATTTTTTTCCACGATTCAATTACTCCTGGATAATATTCTTCAATAAGATCACTTAATGATTTCTTCATTTCAGCGTTATTTAAATCTGGTATAAGAAATGTTTGTAAATCTTTTTCTGTTATTTTATAATGATTAAGAAATAATTTCTTCAAATTTGGTCTTGTGTAAGGACTATCTAATTCAGTAGTTGTAACTTTCATAATACTTCAATCGGCGATATATAAATCGAATAAGATACCATTTAAATGTTTTATTGACTCGATTATTTGCTGCTTTACACTTTCATTATAATGTTGTGATAATGAAATAAGTAAATTTCTTAAATCATTAAACATTTTATCGTATTCAGGTTTAAGAGTATCTAAAAACCATTTAATAAATTTTTTCATCAACACTATCTCGATCTCGCGCCCCTGGCGTCTTGATAATAGTAAATATTGATCTAATTATCTTGGGGATCCTTTTACCGTCAAAATCGGTAAAGTAGTATGTATCATCGTTTGGATCATTTTTAAATGTTATATAATTCCATGGATATTTATTCTCGATATTCTGGATTTTTAATGAATTTTTCTTCACTCGTTTTAAACTCATTTTTAGTTGGTTCTGAAACTCCATTATAAACAGGTGCGACTTCAGGCCATCCTAACACTGATCTGATCGAACTCTGATAAATATCTACGAGGTAATCAGGAGAATTTATTTCAATCGCCGCTGATAGTGTTGGTTCATGAACAGTGATCGCTATTTTAGATTCTTTCCCTGTGATAGATTTAATTCTGCGTTGGAATTCATCATTAATCTGTTCTATTTGATAACTGCCCGTTGAAATTCCAACAACCTGCCAGTCAGGTGTTCCATCCGGTTTATTTTTATTCGCAAATACCAGTGAATTATTCGGTTGTTGTCCACCAAATGGTTTTGACCTGATATTAGGCCAACTATAATAAACTCGTAATTGCGCTAATGCTATTTCCTTTGCAGGAATTGCAGTCGGAAAATTAACGCTAAATTCAGGATTGGTTGAACTTAATGATATCATAGTAGTTTTTGACGGTGTTGTATTAGCTACCATCTGCTGAAGTAATTGCGACTCTGACATTATTATTATCGTTATTATTTATTCTCCATCTTTCCGTCACTAGAGAACGCATCGCGTTCCACTATGAATGCTTCATCGTAGGTTTTCATTATCGTTACGAACTCCTCATCGGATATTTTACCATCACTGAGATACGCTGAAATATACGAGCATAATTTAGTGTATGCGGCTGTTGCTGTGTGCAATTTCATCACGTACTCGTTTAGTTTATCATTCGTACATGTAGATATTTTTTTAGAGATAATACTGACAATACCTGCGCATGTTGTTGCCGTTGAAACTATAATTGTTACAGGCGCTGTCATCGTTATTGTTGATAATAATAATCCAGTTCCAGCAATAACAGCAGAAACCGAGTATACCATTATATCAATAACGACCATACGACGACGATATTTTTTTACCTTTATCGTGTAATCGTCGATGATATTTTTTAGTTTAGTTTGACACTCACATACTTGAGCGTATCTGTGACGTTGAACGTCGATAAATGATTCTTGATTCATTATACTTATCTAGGTAACTAATTGAGGAGTTTCAGCTACGAACTCAATACACCACCAATAATCTGCTGTGGTTAACTTTTTATCATTCGCTATTAGCATAAACGTTTCCTCGACATCTTTGTTTAACACTATAGACACAGTTCCAGAAAAACTATCGGTTGAATGACGCCATGTGAATGTGGTAAATATAGTAAATTTTTCAGCACAAAATATAGATAATCTGTATACACCAGTAACCTCTGCAGTGTGTTTAAGGGTGTTATTTTCCGGTGTCCATGTTGCTTTTCCTGATGCGACTGTGTACACGATATTAATGATCTGCTTGTGAGGAATTTTAACGAGATTAGTTTTTTGAATAATATTAGGAATACCACTAATGATATCGTTGAGTCTTGCGTTAATGTCAGCGAGATTAATAATAACAGTTGGTGGAGTTCCAAAAAATTCGTTAATAGATCTGTTTATATTTCTACGAAAATTTAGAAATGTTTGTATGTGATTATTATATTCAGTTCTAAATGCAGTAATTCCATCATTGATAGTCGTTAACGAAGTAGTTATTGGAATTTCCCTATCGTCGACGTATTTCTTCGTTGCAGCGTCGAAATCTGTTTCTGGTGTTCTGAGATTATTAATACCATTACTATTCATGTCGAGAAATGCACGCATTATACCACCGCGTACTGACACGTATTTGGATTCTTGATCATCGACGTATTTTTTTGTTGCTGCGTCTGTATCTGCGATTGGATCTCCAAGATACGTAATTTTTCTTCCTGACATAATAATGTCACCGGTAAATACATCACCAGTTTTCTTAACATAATCGTTAACCGACTTACCGGAATCCTGTATTTTACCCTGATCAGTGAAAGTAACGACATTATTAACAACCGCGTTGGGAATTCGTATAAGTACATCTGGTAGTTGTATATTACTCGTTTTTAATCGTCCTTGTTTGTCCTGAAAAACGACGACTTCATTTTGATCCACACTCGTGATATTTAATAAATCATCGATTTCATTTCTGAGCTGATCAATGGTTGCATATTTAGATAAATCGACCTTCTGAGTTTTACCTGAGGATCTTCCATAAATATCTACCATTATATTTACTGATATCAGTTTAAGTATTATGACGTAGTGTAGTGAACGCGTGCACGACTTTATGAGGCGGTGCTGTTGATTTTGATACAGCATCAAGCATAGCGAGGGTTTCACGACCGCATATTGGAGGATCAGTTATTTTTTGTGTCGGTAGCGTTGAATACCAGATTGGAGCAGTATTATTACTGACATAATGAAGAAATTCTTTTGGTGGTGCTAATCCATACGAATCGAAATAAATAATTCCACGTGGATCAATTGCATATGCGACCCAGTGCGTGCCTGGGCCAGAATTTTTATCGAGATTAATAATACCGGTTTCATGTTGCATTGCAACGGTAGGTAATTGATCGCGCATAAAAACACCTCTGAAATTTTTTATTTTTAATTGCTTAGCAGCATTAAGTAAATCAAAATTGGACATGGGTGTTATTAGTAAACTGTCCCTGGTAATCTTAGACCCTTTCCGTACCAGTGTGGGGTCCCTGGTAATCTTAGACCCTTTCCGTACCAGTGTGGGGTCCCTGGTAATCTTAGACCTCTTCCCTTTTTTTTGATTCCTTGTCCGGTTGCTTTCTTTAACGCCATTCCAGCAGCTGTTCCAACAGCACCCAGCGCAGCTGCCTTTGCAACAGCTGGTGCTGCAGCTGCTATTAATGCTGGTATTGCTGCGAGAAGTGGAAATATACCACCCGTTTTAGCAATATCTTTGATGGCGCCCGCAGAAAGATTAAATTTAACGCCTTTATTTGATTTTTTAGCGTCATTGAAGTTTTTAAACTGACGCTCGGTCAACGACAGTTTATTTGCACCGGTCATTTGTTCTCGCTTTAGCGATATTTTTATTCCACAATTATTTTTGATGCTGATTGCAGCCTTTTAATCTGACCAGGAGTCAGACTCACACTAACGTGATGATATGACATTATTAATATTATGAACGATCTAATTACATGTTTTCTACTGAAGCATCAATAACTCTCATTCGTCCACCAACACCTTCGAGTAACATCGATTTATCGCTGAGTATAACTGCGATTGCTCTGTAATTAGCAATAACTCCAACATCTCTATTAACACGAGCTCTGAAGTGTATATCAACTACTGATTGTCTGGTTAAATCTAAATGTTCTAGCGAAAAGTAATAAATCGGATACAGCGTTGTAAAATCTAACTGCGATATTTGTAAACCAGTATCAATGTTTTGATCACGCCCCATGAACGACATAAGACGATGATATACACGTGCTAAATGATTTTGACCAAAATCTAACAAAATATCCTCGGATGGTTCTTGATGTCCATTTATCCTTAATGAAACCTCAGTAACACCGAGTAGGTCAAATATCATGTGACTATGTGTTTGACTATTTACTCGTGCATTATTTTGTAATGCAATAAAGATGTGTCTTGGTGCAGAAACACCTTGCTGAGAAGCTATTTGCCATGTGAATAAACCATTAATTGTACTTTGAATAGCATCTGTGGTCATCGTTAACCATGATAACGTTGATTTACCACCTTGACTCATGAAAGATAGCAACCTATCTTCTTCAGATATCGATGGAGTCATCACTGGCATCCACAAGGAAAGTTTTGTAAGAATTACTTTACCAGGATCACCAGCAGGTCGCCATATTGCATCATCGTCGGTTGCTTTTCGTACTAGTACAACTGTATGTTTGGCTCCAAAAATAACCTTTCTGACATCTCTACAGAATCCAAAGATATGTGACAGTGGAATTGCACATGAAAATCTTCTATTTCCACCACTCAACATTGCTCGACGTGATCTAAATCCTAAGTTGAAATTTGTATCTACATTAATAATCATACTCTCTACGTCTGCTGCGGCGTTGCCGGCAAAGTTCTGTGGTCGTCTTATTTCATATTGTTTGTACTCTGGAGAATTAGAAGTATCTTTTACAAACATCATTGATGGACCAGCTGATCTCGAATAATCATCGCTGTATCTCGCAAGGCCTAGTATTGTTGTGGCAACATCAACGTCTTTCTGAATTGATTCAATATTTTTTCCGTCAATCATGTATGTAGCGCTGTCAAACAACGCCATAATACCATTATTAACAAAGCTGACACTAATATCAGCTCCATATTCGGTATTATCCGTTTTCTGAATTTCACCTTCGACTTCAATAAATGCTTCAGCGGGTAAGAAATATCTACTTGTATCCTGAACTTGTAGTTCGATTCGTCCACGCTGATTTGGAATTCGGGCGTCATAAGAATAATATTGATAATCGCGCACAGACTCATCTTTGAGAATTGGTGCGTCTATGTCAAACGCGGTGTTAGAAATGCGCTTGAACATCTTTATTATTATCGTCTTCGTCTAACTCGAAGACCACTTCCTGCTATCAGACTAGCGGTTATATTTTTTTCCTTTTCCGACATCGGGATATCAGCTAACTCCGCTAGTTTTTGATTAGCGGCTTGATTTATTATTTTACTTACATTTGCGGGCATCACTTCAGTGCTGGGCAATTTCACAGGTTGAGATCGGACCGGTCTGCGTATTAATCTTGTTAGTCTATCTTTGATCGCTGAGAATGCTTTGCTAGCAATATTACCAACAGCGCTTATACCTTTTTCACGAACAACATCAATAGCTTTCATTCCTAGCTGCTTTGCAGTCGGTATTGCTTTTGGGGCTATTCTTCTAAACAGACCCTGAACAACATCACCTAGTCCATCTCCGTAGATCGTTTTGTATACCGGTAATCGAGAGTTTATTACCCTGACCATGGTAGGTCCACGTTGAGTACCATGCACGATCATTGTTATTATTAAGTGATTTTATCACTAATTGTATCTAATCACTATAATAATCGTCGGCGATTTCATTAATAAGAGACCGATATACATTAATATCCATGATGCCGCCACTAAATAATCGTTTGCAAATATCAGCTGCTTCATTAATGATTTCTGGGGAATTATTACCAGCTCGTTTTCCTCCGATGAGAATTTCTAATCGATCGACATCAGCAAGGACATTATTGGCGCAAGTAATAAGACCACTTCCTAAACCACTTCCAGTTGCTCCGGGAGCGTCTTCAAATTCCTCTTCTTCCTCTTCTCTTGGTTCCGGTGGTGCTTTTCGTTGTAACTCTTGTTTTTGTTGTAGTGTTTTTGGTGATACTGGATAATAATGAATTGGTTGCTCAAATGGTTTTGGTATTTTTTGTTGTTGTTGTTGTTGATATTGTTGTTGTTGTTGATATTGTTGTATTTGTTGTTGTTGATATTGTTGTATTTGTTGTTGTTGATATTGTCGTTGTTGTTCTGGCGGTAATTGCATGAAGGTAATATAATTATCTATTGTATGGATATATTGTATATATTTTGGATCACTATTTCTAGCCTGATCAGCGTCATGGTATATGCGAAATATCCATTTGTACCAATTATCACGACCTGTAGGTTTATCAGCATATTCAGATTTTAAATACCGTTTTCGATCATTATAACTTTGCACAGCAAGCATAGCTAAATTTTCTGAACTTTTAATATTTTTAATATAATCAATAGCACCTTCGATAAATTTGTCATTTATATCAATTCTTTCTCTTGTTTGTTCTTCTTCTAGTTTTTCTGGTTCTTGTGTACGATCTTTTATATCACCTATTTCACCACGAACTTGTTCAATACCTTCAAGTATTTCTCGCATCGGTTGAGCAGTAGCTATTTCGGCTGGAAGTTCACGTAAAATTTTTTTTGTCTTTTTTGTTCTTCTTGCTATTTTTTCAGTTCCTTCTGCTATTTTTCCAGTTGCTTCAGCGGTTTTCTCTAACACAGGTTGAATACCTTTAGTGGTCTCAGTGATAGGTTTAAATAATTTTTTTGTATCCTCCTCAAATTCAACTTGAGATTCTGACGCGATTGTAGTTGTTGCTTAACAGAATCACGAACAGGTAGATATTTTTTAATTGCCTTTAGTCGCTCTCGAGCTAATTTAGCTGAGTGTGGTTCTCCAATACTCATTATTGATAATATCTATAATGGCTGTTTAATTTATAGCAGCAGAGAAGGTGAACGACCAACGCGTGGTGACCAGATTGTGAAAAAATCTGGTCAATTAAAGAAGTTTTCATTATTAAGACAAAAACTTCTTTTTTTTTTCAGCCTTCGTAGGAACCCTTAATTTTCAAAAATAAGGTCTCAGGCAAGTGGTCTGTTCACCTTCTCTGCTGCTGCATGTCTGTTTTGTATATTTAATTTGCATTGCTTGTCAGTTCTTTGTTTTATTGACTATAGGTTATGGGTAATGTACAATTGTATTTTGTAGCTGACCTTGTCCAAAATCAAGTCCATTGTCTCCCTGACCAGAAGCATTCTTATATATTCTGTAAAACAGCTAATACAGAGTTTATATTTTTCTGAGTGTATGTTAAATATTAGGATCATTATCTTAGTCTAAGTCAAGGACATTATGTTTATCATGTTCTTTAGTATAATTTTAGTAAGACACCTAATTATAACTTTGATTATTCTTGAAATGAACTTTTGGCCCTCATCCGGGAACGTCTTTTGTCTCTTAGTTTTTTTTATATAATCGTGTTTACTGGAAACATTATTTATTCCTGCAACAATATCTGGACACACATCAACCATTGTTGTGTTCAGTATTTTGATTTGGGTGAAATTATTTAATTCAAATTATTCTTCTCTACAAATACAAAGTGTTCTATGATGTTATAGTGAATTCAAACAAGGAAACCTTGGATTATATTAGTGTTATTTAACACAGAATGTTGGCACATAAACACAATTCAGGCCATTTGTGCATTAGTACATTTGAGACTACTGGCCACTACAGGCACAAAAACACCTCCAGCGTTGGAAATTATTTGAAATACTACTTACGTTTATTGAGAACTTTATTCATTAAGGATCATTTTAGTAATTCTAGAATTATTTCGAATTTAATTCGCAATACCGAAAGTTCTTTTTACATTTTCACTTGTTTTCTAGGGGAAAAAGTTATTTATTGAATTTTACAAAACTTGTTGATTTTCGCTCTTTTCTTTTACTTATTTTAAGACCATGGAGTCGTAATAATGTCCAACAAACACACTCGTCAGAAAGGGCCAGTTGCGTAGACAATGACATATACAGGTCTTGCATGGATGAATCTATGTTATCATGGACACAAATACAAAACCCATGTTAGTAAAGCATAAAATCTGACTACTTAGGTTTTAAGTGTGTAGTAGTAACAGACGTGCTCCCAATTATCAAGTTTTATTATTGGAAAATAAACCGCATCCAATAAATGAACTTTTTAACACAAAATTTCAACAAGGTTACTGAAGCATAAAATACAGGTCACAGAGACCTCTTTTTTTCAATAAGGATGTAGAACTAATCAATGTGCATCCCCTATTAAGTTTCATGATTCTGTGTTGGATAGAACGCCAATAACACGTCAGAAACGCAAGTGGTCATTAGCTAAATGGGAGGTCCGAGTGGTCGAGTGGTCTAAAGTTTTCATTGTTACGGATCATTGTCATCTCACCTCCGTCTGCGTGGGTTCCAGTCTCGGGCTCGGCTAATGTCGGTACGTATAAAAGCTTGCCAGTAGCTTCCCTTGGATCGGTGGTTCTTACCAGGTTCTTCCTCCACCTAATGTCGGTACGTATAAAAGCTTGCCAGTAGCTTCCCTTGGATCGGTGGTTCTTACCAGGTTCTTCCTCCACCAGTTATACTGACCGTCATGTATAGCCTATCTTGTGCTGAAAAATGGCGTTAAATTCCAAAACAACAACTATTTGCTAAATTCAAGATTTAACCAAAGTCAGTGAGATGAAATATAGGTCACAATGAGCAACTTTTGCTGTAATGCTGTTGCCCTAATTGAAATGCATATCAGCAACAATTTCTTGATTCGACCATGAAAAGTGACCGAGATATGAAACAGAAACACCAATTGTATCCAAATCAGTGAAGCGGAAAATATGGGTAATAATGACCCACTACTGAAATTAAGTGGTACTTATTTGCATGAATCCCTGAAGTTTAATGATTCTAGATAGGTCAGTTTAAGCATAGCATGGCAAAAACATATATTGTCAGGAGTTAAAAAGGCAGAAACTTACCCCAAGTTAGTATAATGTGAAACATTCGTCACAGTGGCATTTTTGGTATAGGTATTGTACGAACAGAGATGTCTGCAATCAACTACTCTGATGATCAAAGCAATGAACAGTAAAACATCAAACTGAATCAGATATGGTGAAATGTGAAATATGGGTCACAGTGATGTACTTTCAAGCTCAGGGTGTAACATCAAGATGCATCCTCTCACCAAGCTTCATCTTTCCAGGCTTCGGTATTGCACTTCCATCGTGGTCATGAGCTCAACGCAATAACTTGACAATAGCAAGTAAAATGTGAAATGTAGGTCATCGTTACCTTTTGTTGTACGGGTGTGCTACTAATAGAAATGCAAATAATCATCCGGCTCGAACAGTGCTCTAAATAAATGAATGGTCAAGATTCATTGATGATGTACACGTGTATATGCTTTAATCTGTTCAGACACCGATACCAAGACCAGGCGTAGTACAACAGCTTACAAATTGTTGAGATGAAAATGATTTAAACACTACAGCAATGATTACCACAATGCAGATATTTGGGGTGTAGGAGGGAAAGGATTTTGTGGTGCGGATGGTGATGGTTGGGTGCTGGAAGGGGACATCAGATTCAAATTCAGGTCTGAAATGATGAAGGAAAAAGAAAACAATACCCGTCTGATACATGCTGTACTCATTTCCCAAGTGACAGGAGGTTAGCATCTGCAGGCTACCATTTCGTATTCCCATCTCCAGTGGCTTGTACAGTTTTACTGGCATCTTTTGTTCTATGGCTTTTTGGGGGATATTATAGCTTTTTATTACTTTATTTATATAGGGGCATTTCCTGACGAAGTTTTAGTGATATTGTATACTGAAAGTGGAAGACGTTTAATGTGATGTGATTATGATTTTCAACGTAGCTTTAACAATTTTTCAGTCATATCGCTACGATGTCTGCAGTGTGGCAGTTTATAGTGATGTCTAGCACTGGGGCATCATGCCGCAGACATGTAGCATGATGTCCCACCCAGTCACATTATCCTGACACCAGGCCGACCAGTCTTAATACTAACCTCTTAATTCTGAGTGCCAAGCGAGGCAGCTGTTAGTACCATTTTTGTAAGCCTTTGGTATGACTCGACCGGGGATCGAACCCACGACCTCCCGCATCCGAGGCGGACGCTCTAACCACTAGGCCACCGGAGCGGTTGAAGACGTTTAAATTTTAAAAGTTAAGAAGTGTCATCTGATGAGATGAAGTCAAAATTATGTTTAAATAAGGAGTTTGTAAAGTGCCCTTTGATTGTGATGAAGTCAATATTATGTTTAACTAAGCAGTAACCTTCTAGGATCTTGATGATAGAAGACAACATTTAATCAGAAGGCCTGGATCTTGCTCATAATCAGATTTGTCCAAGATCATAATATCAGCGTGTATTCCAAGTCTGATTAAAATCACCTCAGAAATATGGCCTCCAGAGCTACAACAAGCTCAGATATAATCAAATACCAGAACACTTCATCTGCACGTATGGATCCCACTATTATCCAACTCATCCAGGATCCAAATGTTAGAAGCATATATTCCACGTCTGACCTAAAATTGAATCAAAAATATAACAGAAGCTCTAAGGATTTTATCCTAATAGAGGATTTCCCCACCCCATCTAAAAAAATACTGGGGGAGTAAAACAGATATGTGCGTGGGGGGGGGAGTAAAACAGAAATGTGTGGGAGGGGGAAAGGGTCATAGTTCAAAATTTACATAACACTTCAATATCCATCTCTCTTCCAGCTCAGATGCAAAACCCCAAATTGAAATCAATACGTTGCCTCTAGTTGTATAAGCTTGAACCTGTTGATTGTTTCCGAGTGTAATCTGTTCCTCGTCTATGTAAAATTTGCAATGTTGTGTGGAACGAACTGTAACAGAAAACACTGGTCCAGACACAGGTAATACACATCACTGGCTATACAAAAATCCGAACTCTCTCAAGAGCATCCAGAGATCCGCAAACAACCACAAATGTTTTATATCTAACCTGCATTGTTCAAATTTTGTCAAACACCCCCAATCAGCCCCAGCTGAATCAAACATTGTAAGCAAATAAAAATTCCTGCACTTACCAATCAAAAGGGTTCATTCATCAGTCCACATATCCACAAGGAAATTTCCATGTAGTTTATTGCTGTTCCAGTAACAGCAACATTTGTCATTTCAGGAAAGAAAATAAAAATTTCCAAGAATACTATGAACCAGAAATCTCAATCATTACACACTTCGTTAGACTGAGCTGTGTACTTTATTGTATCATTGCCTACCATAGAACTTTTTCCAAATTAAAACTGATGAAAATTAAAAGTTATCTGTATAAAAGATACTGCTTCTTGTTTTCACACGATATCCATCTATTAAATACGATAATTCAGTAACAAGATCGAATGATTTTATTTTTCTGTTTTCTCGTGTGTAGAACTTTGTGCACTTGGAATCGACGGCAAGCATGTGGCTCAAGACACTCATGATGCAATACCTGTAGCATGTAACAATTTTAGCTTTTTTTTTGTCTTTTCTAAGAGCAGTTTATATAGCTAGATTCTACGTAGACAATTGGAAAGGTTTTCATACAAAAGCACAAAACCTGACGACCTTTATAAAGAGTGCAAGGCAATAATAAATAGTACCTGACGAATACCGTTTGAATCTGCTAACAGTATTGCAAACGTGCAGGGTTATTTAAATTTAATTGGAGAAAACAAAATGGGTGAGAAAAATAATTTATGTCGGTGTGTGTACCAAGACAAGGAAATCCGAGTCATGGGGTTACAAATAATGTAACCCCTAATGAAGCTAAATCTTATATGGGACACAACAAATTGTCCTGATACAAATGCATGCCAAATTTCATGAGGATATGCCACACAGTTCAGGAGATGCGAAATGGAAATTAATGGACAGATGGAAGTATACGATTCGTAACAAGTCACCTTGAAGGGTCTCATGCTTTCATGGCTGAAAAAATTTCAGGATCAAATACAAGACTATTTATTCTTTTCAACTGCAAAGCAGTGAAAACATCCCTGATATACTTGCATGATAACAAGGTCTTCACAATGACTGCCAAGAAGGTCACATTTGTTGCAAGATCTCAAGCATTTTCATTTAGGACCAACTACATTTCACAAAGAAGGATATTGGTAAAAACTCCATGTAAATATGATCATCCATTCTTTAGTAATGATAGAAATATTTTAGAGCTGGCTGTTCTGTTGGCCATATTGAATGTGTGGTTTAGATTTTTAACGTAGCTTTAAAACATTTTCAGTCTTGTTGCCATGATGTCTGCCATGTGGCAGTTTATAGTGATGTCTAGCACTGGGGCCACCATGCTGCAGACAATTAGCATCATGTCCCACCCAGTCACATTATACTGACACCAGGCTGGCTAGTCCTAACACTAACGTCTTAATGCTGAGCGCCAAGCAAGACAGCTGTTAGTACCAATTTTATAAGCAAGATTGTCACCATTTTCATTTAGAACCAACACCATATCTAATAAGCCTATTTAAGGGACCGACGCTCTACTGCTTTAAATGAATTTCCAGGAATTCAATGAAAAACCATTTCTTCCTTTCAACCGCAGAGTAATGAGTTGAATCCATCTCTGATAGTCTTCGACAATGAAACGATTTTCTAATCAGCGGCTGTGGTGGACGTATCTGGCATCATATTTAGAACCAACAAGGAAATACAAGTAGAATCCTGGTTGAAACACTGTTTTGTTGGAGTAGCAGGAACAAGGACTGAGATGCCATGGTAGACATGTTCAGTATCAGATTGCCACCATCTCCATTTAGTACAAAATGGATCATAAGATGTCGTTTGGTGAAAACACTATGTCAGTGTGACCAGCCATCTTGAAGTAGTGATTTTCAAGACTGCCACAATGTTGGTCATATTATTATTCATAGCAACACTTTTACTTGCAACCAAGCAGACCACACAAGACGTCTTTTAATGAAAACCCCATTCTGATGTGGCCAATCATTTAGGATAAATAGTGTTAACATTTTCAAAATGGCTACTGTGGCAGGCTTAAATGGATGTCCTACTGGCACCATTAGGACCAATTCAACATCATCAAAAGCCGTTTGTAAAATCCCCATCTGCTGTATCTATCCATTCAAGAGCAGTAGTGATAACAATATTTTTAAGATGACAACTGTGTAGGTCATGTTGGACATCTCATAAAACACCATTTCAAATTTTGGACCAACCAGATATCTCAAGAAAATCTCCTGGTGAAAACGCAATAGCAATATTATGGTCTATTCAGGAGTAGGAGGGATACAAGCATTTATAAGAAGGCCACTGTGATGGCCATATTGGATATCAGATTAGATCAGCACCACTGTCATTTAGGACTGACCTGACATCACAAGTCCTTCACTGAGAACCCCATGTTGATATGATCATACATTCAGGAGAAGAAGCAATTTTCAATATGGATGTTCAAACAGCTCCATTTTCATTAAGGACTAACTAGACCATGAGATGAATGGCAATCCTCCAAGTAGTTTAGAAGTAGCAGCGATAACAAACTTGTACTAACAGATGGACAGACAACTGACAATCAAATACAAATGTTCTATACAAATGTTTTGCCATAATCTTTGCCTGAATATATAATTAAAGACAATTCACAAGACAAAACAGAGCCCAACTTATGAAAAACAAATTTATTTCACATATGATCTATGTTACTTTAGCACCCACTCATGTAATCACACACTTCTATACTCTGTACACTAAAATCATGAATGAAACAGTGTTATACCAGACACAATATTCATGAAGCTTACAAATATGATCACATTTCATGTGGGAAATCGACAATATATTTACTAGGTGAACATGATGCATATAATGACAAGAGAAGGACATAGTTCACTTACATCCTACCATACTCTTGTCTGCAAACTCGATACAAAAAGTCTCAAGACCATGTAACTCTTGAACCTAATGATAATTACGGGAATTCTTTTAAATGTACAAGTTTAACAAATTAATGATCTGACTTCTAAGAAAAGATTTTGAACTGTTGACTTACGAAAAAATAAGAGCTATGGAGATGAAACCCAAGGTGTGGAGAATAATTTATGCACTACGGACAAAAGATAATGAGTCGTGTTTTAAAAAACCCACCATTCTGTAGTGTGATAGGAGCGGAATCTGCCACTGGTTTGAATATTTTACATCTACAGTCAGACATGCTGGTTTGCTCAATTGTGTACCTTTCCTATTCTTTTCTGCACATTTTAGAATGTCGCTCTTGTTCATTTATTCTCCCCAGGCCCCTTTCATGGACAAAATATCAAATTTAAGTGAAATTATTATTCCAACATTAAATTAATGTGCCAAGTCATTACCATATCATCGCCCAACCATGCATTCACATGCTTGGACTAAAGTTTACATTTTCCATAATTATTTTCAATACATGACTTTGTTCATTCTGACGACATCGTGCCTGTAAAAGCAAATCTTGTGTATACCCTGAGCCTCATACCGTATACTTTTATGCATCAATGCTCATTTACATGCTACTTTGTACGACAAACTCCCGAGTCTGTCCCAATATCTTCTTTGATGAATGAACAATAAAATGAGAGATGTGTTGTAGTAACAAGGTGCTGGACTGCATCTACATCATGTCCATTCCACCCCCCATGCCACCCATTCCTGGTGGACCTGCACTTTCTTTCTTGGGGATTTCTGTCACCACACACTCTGCAGTTGTCAATAGTGAGGCTACACCAGCGGCATCCACTAGTGCAGTTCTTACCACCTGTCAAAAAAGAAATGTTGAGAAAAGGTTCTTAAACATATGTGAACCAAAGTTATAAACAGGAATTTATAATCCCTGAATATAATTAAAATCCACCTCAAAAGGATTGAGAAGGCACAGCCTTTATATTTGCACACAAAAAATGTATTTCACCAAATCAAAAATAACTACATGACCTGACAACACGATCCCAATTATTTTGATCATATACTGAATTTCAGTTTTGGTTCAAGTTAAGATTTGTAACAACAGACATTAAATTCCTGTACAAATTGTCCATTATTGCAAGGCATTGTGGGTAAACTTCTGCAAGGCATTGTGGGTAATCTTCTGCATGTCATTGTAGGTAATCTTCTACAATATATTACCTGCCAATATTTTTTAATGTATAATACATGGCTGGAGCATAACTGGTGGAGGAAGAACCTGGGAAAACCCCAGTAAGCACCTCCAACCCACAGGAAGCTATTGGCAGGCCTTTTCACATAGCCACATTGGCCAAGCCTGAGACTCGAACTCTCTGATGGCAGAGATCAGTAAAGGTGAGTACTTTAGAAAACCATTTAGAGGTAGAAAGAGGTGATTCCAACCCTTCCTTCTCCCTTCTTAGGAAGCAAGGTAAAACCTCAAGGCCCCAACCAGGTAAAGGCGCATATCTTGATCATCCCCAGCACAGACACAAGAGTCTGGTAATGCTGCAGATGCATATAGGTATAGGTCGCATACCTATCCTTTTCATGCTTCATTTAATAGTTTCTTCTGATGTTTTGTATTTACATGTAGCACAATCTCCTACACAGCTGCATGTATAGTCATAAAACTATGTATGTCCATTCACCTTTCTTACTTATATTAGCATCCATACAAATAGCATTTGTAACAACCTACTTTTGCTACATTGGCTATGCAAAATGTCTGTATTGTGTACCAGCAAAGCAGGCTAAGACAGCATTTCTACAAAAATTACCCTTCAAGTTCTCATCAACTTCATTATGTTCAAAACCATAAACAAAATACCCAATAATGTTCCTTCTTGATCAGACCATCGACAAAGTAGTCACGTACATCACTGTTATAAATATATACAGTAAATTCCCAATTTACAAGTATTCAACTTGTCCACATCTCATGTTTATGCAAATTAATATTAACATCCAAGAATTAAATATTCACCCCAAGATAATGTCATTCACATACAGATGCAAACATGCAGCATGGGTTCCCAAGCATTTTGCTGGAGGAAAATGATCCCAACTTTTGTATACTATTTCCATATTCTTTCTTTTCACAGTTCTTCTTCCTGGTGACTCATTGTACCAAACTTTTCTTGAATATGAATAAAAGTCTCCTACTTTTCTTTGCCTACAAACTTCAATATCAGCTTTATCTACAAAGTATAATTTGAACTAAAAACCTGTTCTGTGCTTGGCATTATCTAGAAGATGGAGTAAATACTCTATAACAAAATAAAAGCTAACTCAGAAGTACATTTCAGAAGGACAAAGCAAATCCCTGCTAACTACAACACACACACAATTTGAAGAAATGCTAACCAAATGTGGGATTTTCTTAATCCAAAATCATGTTTTTGTGACATGCCATGCCATGCCATTGTAGGTATGCATAGTTGAGAGAATAAACAGTGAGAGCAAAAACCTTACCTTTGTTGGATCAATGATTCCCTTCTCCATCAGGTTAACAAATTCGTTATTCAAGGCATCATACCCTCTATCTCCTTTTTCATTCAGGATCTTTTCCACTATGACTGTGGCATCCAATCCAGTATTTTTAACGATGGTTAATGCCGGTACCCTTAGAGCCTTTTTAATTATTTCAATACCTGAAATATAATAATAATTAATAATAATTATAATGGCTCTGATTACGAGGTCAAAACACTCCGTCACAAAATTTTACTCGACTCCAAATCTTGCTTAAGATATTCTGACCAATAAAAAGGCTAAACTTTTTTCCTTTCAATTTCAAATAATATTTTCAAATCTTTTGTCTTGTTGCTTTAAGTATTTAGCAAAAGTTTTTATTACCGAGAAGGCCAGTATTCATTCCAACAATAACACGAAGGAAGAGGACTGAGCCATTAAACATATACAAAACTTGTAGAAGAAAATATAATCGAAACGACAAACAAAAACTTAACTACATTTATCATTTAAAACTAGAAATGTATTCCTGGAACACGAAGGCCCCACCACGGTGCCAGAAACTGCCAACTTTGGACAAGGTGTAATGGATGGACATACAGATGGAGGGACAAGAGTTAACCATGTGCCCCTACCAATGTCATGGCGGGAAATGAAAGAGCTACTCAACTTTTGTTCCTTGATCAGAATACCAAACCTGATGTTAACCAAACTTCAGATAACTGTCCACCCACACCACTTTAATAAGGCTTTCTTGCCAAAACTCCCAACTGTACATGTACAATCCAAGGACAGCCAGTGGTTATAATGAATCAATGCATTATTGACTTTAATGGGTGAAGAAAGCCTGGTTACCATCATTTGGATTCCTCTGGTTTCAAGGTCAAATGGTGCTAAAAATAAATACCAATTAGAAGCCTAAAAATATGAAATCCAAAACCAATGACTCTGAAAGTCAGTCCTCACAGAAATATTTTCAAATAACAGGAATATTACCTAAGAGATAAAGAGCTTTTTACATTTTATAAGGATATAATGGCATGAATAATGAAAAGCTATTATTAGCAACTGAATGAGCAACATCATTAAGTAGTACTGAAGTAATGAAAATATGTCATTTGTATTGGTAATTGTGACAGCTTAGTTGGTGGAGTGTTGAACACATAATCCAAACATTGAAAGTCTGATACCCACTCAAACTAGCCCAGGTTTGGCTGTTTATAATGTAGCCAAATAAAGTACTAAAAATGCCATTAAATCAATGAAACAACAGCTTTCTTAACTGTACTGATTACTACCATCATGGTGGCTCATTCCGTTTGCTCTTTGCCTGAAAAATGCTCCGTAGGAAAAAACAGCACGTGCTTCTCCAGAAAAGAAGGATTTTGCAGAAACTAATGAAAGACTGAACTTCCCAATAATCTACTTCATGCATAGCTTCATTCCAAATTTTATTTTTAATCGAAGAAATGTTTCAAACATCTGACAGCTGACCCTGGAGTGCAATGTTTTAAATCAAAGGGGCAATAACTCAATATAATTTCTGTCTGATATGGGTGAAATCAAATTGGACCCAAGTCTTCGTAATGTAAAATGTCGTATCAATTGAAATTTCAGATCAACAAGTCATTAAAAGTGACTGAGCAGAAACAAAACTTGTGATGGACAGGATGAAACTTGATGGGATGGAATTGACAGACGTAGGTAACACCATGAACTCACTTTGTCTTCGAGTGAAAAAAAAAAAAATACATTGCCATTAAAAGTTTCAGGGGTAAATTGCAAAAATACATAATCTGACACATCACAATATTCTGTGGAGATATCAGCCCACTTAAACTGGAAGCCAATTTTAAGTCCTCATGGCATTCCATAAAAACAGCTTTACATATACTGCACTTAATTTTTGTCATTACCTATTTTCTGATCTTCATTTACAGGTTTAAGTGTATCTAGCACAGGAAGACAGCGAAGGAGAGCAGTGCCTCCACCAGGTACAATTCCCTCTTCTACAGCTGCCTTGGTGGCATTAAGAGCATCGTTAATTCTATCCTTCTTCTCATTGACTTCCACCTCACTGGTCCCTCCAATCTGAATATCAAATGTACATGTATCAAAATTTCTTCTTAGTCAATTGAATCATATCTTGCTCATATGATCACAAAAAATGAACCATCTTAAATTTAAAAATGAATTAATTTCCTTTAATTATTGTTAGCTTTAATTAAAGATAGTGATCTATTTTGTGTCCGAGTCCAACCATTAATGACACTCTTAATTTGACTAAACAAGAACTGGCAGCAAGCAAATAACAAAGCTGTCTTGCAAGCAGAATGAGTTTAAAAAATAGAAAGATCCATTTTGTACTTCATACCAGGGTAAAGAATAGCACAAAATTAAGGAAGCATAAAAAGTAGGTCACACCAACTTTAATGTATGATGTTGCACACCTAAAGCTGCTTGTACATATCTCTATGATGCCAACATGAAGATCAAGTTTTTGTATACACATGGTTATAAAATTTGAAAAAGTAGGTCACAATGATCTACCTTTGTTGCAGAGTTGTAGTACCTCCCATCAAGAGGCATACATGAATTAACTTCAAAGACAGTATAAAACTGGGCTTTAGGCAATCCAGATATAAACACAGAAAATGGTAGAACTTGGAAGTACTGAGAACAAACATATTATACTTAAGTTTCCCACATGTTTGAGTTGTTTAGTTTGCAAGCTACAAAAAGCCTTAATACATGGTTGAATAAATCATTCAATTCATGCTTATTGTTCAAGTCATCAAAATGTTCTCTTTCAGCTGCTGACTGCGTCATTCAATTCATGCTTATTGTTCATGTCATCAGAATGTATTCTTTCAGCTGCTGAAATCAGCTTTTGATTAATGTCTTCTTCAATCCTGCAATCTCCTCACAATTGCCGATACTGTACCCTAGTATCAGGGTACATAATTTTGGTACATTATTTAACTATTCCTCTAGCTACATGCAGCTAGATGTATTTTGTTTCATGACAGCACAAATGTCAGAAATATGACACTAATGGCAAAAGTTTCAATTAGCAACCTAATGGCAAGAAATTAACATAAAGTGTATGGAATATATTCCCTTGTAACGTGTAATTGTGAACAGAAGACATCAATGTTAATTTCCAAACCTGCATCAGTCACTATATGTGTGTGTGTGATTTAGATTTTTTAACGTAGCTTTAATAATTTTTCAGTCATATCGCTACAATGTCTGCAGTGTGACAGTTTATAGTGTTGTCTAGCACTGGGGCATCATGCCACAGACATGTGGCATGATGTCCCACCCAGTCACATTATCCTGACACCAGGCCGACCAGTCCTAACACTAACCTCTTAATGCTGAGCGCCAAGCGAGGCAGCTGTTAGTACCATTTTTTAAAGTCTTTGGTATGACTCAGCCAGGGTTCACTACATGGAAACCATTCTAAAGTAAATGACTTACCTTTAAAACTGCAACTCCACTTGACAATTTGGCTAATCTTTCATTCAGCTTCTCCTTTTCATAATCAGATGTCGATGTTTCAATCTCATCTTTGATCTGTTGCACTCGTCTGTCAATGTCAGTCTTGTTGCCTTTGCCCTGCAATTAAAAATATATCTGAGATTTCAATCACTGCCATGATCAATTTATTCTGCCTGGCATATGGGCACAATGGATTGCGCACACTTAACTTCTTTTACCTGCTGTAAGGTACAAAAGTGTGGGGTAAACCTGCTACTTTTCTGCTCAATACAGTACTTCCAAATACAAAATGGTCATACATGAAAAATGTTCCAATAAATGCATGAAGACTCAAAATGATCACAAGTGAAAAATGTTACAATACAAGTACGGAGATAAAATGGTCACATGTGAAAAATGTTCCAATAAATGAATGAAGACATCTTTTAACAATTTGATTCATGGCAATACCATGCGCCAAGCTTGCTTAAGTAAAAGCAAATGGGGATAAATTTATACATTTGCCAAAAATGTATAGAATATGGCAACAATCTGGAGCAAGTAGCAAAATGGGCACATTACTAAGGGCTCTGCTGCACAAATAACGTGTTTAGTTCTAACATAGACTTCACAAATTGTACGATCGAAGTGTTTCTTAAAAAGCTCAAGCTCAGTCTCTAAATAAAAATCCTCATGTGAAAGTGAGGCCAAGGAAAGGGAGTCAGATGAAACTTATGATGACCATGATTTTCCTAGTCAGCAATGGAGGATTTCATAACTTTATCCGACAATGAGGATGAATTCTTGGACTTTGTACCATGTGATATTAGGCAGTGAAATTCATTGGATACTGTCAATTTAAAAAAATATGGACTTCACGTATGTACATCCTTTGGATTGGGTAACCAATTATTAAGATTTACATGTACCTGTTAGAAGTTTACAAATTTTGATATCTTTAGTCATTATATAAACCTTCGAGTGAAGCGACCATTGAGAACGCTACCCTTAAAACAACATTCTGTCCAAAGCTTTGGCAAGAAGGAATGAAATTCATGCTGTTCAGTGGACAAAACTTGTTAACAGTTCAATCGTAGCTATGATTCAGTCCCCTTTGCCAGACTGGGTTTCTGGGCAAGAACCAGGTGCCTTTGGCAGCTCCTGTTCCTACTGAAATTGCCCAGTCACATTTGTATATGCTGTGACTTTGACACTGTGACTGAAATCAGATTCCATACTGATGGCAAGCTCTTCAGTCTGAGGAGAATACAAAAAGACAAAGTTACAGGAAGTGACTATTCATAATCTCATGATTGCTGATGTATAGCAAACAACTTTATTACCTTTGAAGCTGCAATGTCTGTATTTTTTTTTAAATTATTTCTGACTGAAATTCACAGATCTCTCTGAATTCCATACATACTGCCTTGCAATGACAACCAAACATAAGTGATCTTGAGGTTGATTTGCACTAACGAGGCAAGGACCACACCATCAGCAAAGATGTCTGTTGTCACATGAACTCCTATATACATGAATCACTGCAAGAGCTTGAAAACATATATCTTAAAACAATCATTTTACACTGAAATCATGTTTCAACTGCTACCAATAAACCAAGGTTGTTGAGCATGTACTTCTGTTTGTTTTCCACAATTCTATTTTCATATTCATAAAACTGTAGTCTGCAAAAATTGAGTAATTTTAAAATTACATCAGAATTATATAGACTGAAAACTTGTTTATTTGCTAAACAATGTTATGGACAATTTGTGAAAAGACCTGTTCATGAGAGTATGTCTTATGTCCAGATTTCAGCCAGTTTTAAACTGATGAAAAATACTTACAACACAAAAACTATTCGCACAATCTTTGTATCCAAGCTTCCGAGGTCACATTTACAAAATAAATTGACCATTTAGCTCAAAATTTTCCCTTAGTATCCTGGTTTAGTATACATGTGCTACTATAATAATCCTAAATCATTATGAATTAATCCAACAGTGAAAAGTTTGACTGTTCAAAGGATATGTCACAATTCAAAATGATTTAAATGAGAATTTGTATCATCAATTTGACAAGTTTCAAGGCAGTGTAATCAGTTCACAATCATTGAAACATATCTGCAAAAGAGTTTAACAGTACATTTTACAAGCATGACTACAGAAACCTTCAGAATGCTTGGCGACCAATATTGCTTAGATTCTAAGAACAAGTGAAAACTGAAACAAAAAGATAATTATCACCAACAAAAGAAACATATCTACTGAAATTAATAGGTAGAAGAAAATATAGAACTAAATATGAATTTTAATGTGATCTCCACTGATGTCACTCATTCTGCAAGCAGTATAGCAGCAAATGCTATTGTTTGTGCTTAAATATAGCCACAAACTGTAGCCAAATGTCAAGTGAAATTGACTTTTTGAGCTATCCTAATGCATCTTTATGAGCAATTGAGACAAAAAGACAACCATCTACATTGTTAAATTCTATCTAGTATACAAAAATCAAGAGACAAACGACTTCTACCTACAAAGTGTGTAATGATACACCAATATACGGCAAACTGCAATATAAAATGCCCAATACGGTGTATCGGGATACAAGTATGGAAATACCAGTATACCAGATTTTTTTTTCTTCAACTACACATATACAGTCTGGAACTAACTTTGAGCAGACAAATGTCTTCCATTAGGCTTGGCATTGTTACGAACATGGCAGCTTCTAGATACAAGTTCATAAAGGACCCAAGAACCCAGGAGCAAAGTTTTATTTTGAATAATTTTTCCCTGTAAAGGGAGTTTGGCACCAATACACTTGACAAGGCGGTCACCATGTGTAATATGCGCACAACCCAAATCCAATACGCAGGTGGAACAACAACTGAAATCAAACATGCAGGTGGAAAATACAAACTTCTCAGCTCATTTATGGTCCACCATTACTGTGCAACAATGACCTGAGGCATTCCCTGGCACAATAGCCGAAGGTTATAGTACAAACGTTTCTGGTTGGCAACCAATGATTACTATTATTCTTGTTACACAGACTTCATCACCAAGTGACACAGCTATCACTTATGACATTACCAGTTTCATCATTCATGGCTTGCATCCATAATGTTGTGTCAAAAAAGGGTTTCCTAAACATGGCATCAGTGCATGATCCATGATTTCTTGTACAATCTGCAAAAGGTTTCTCAGAAAATTATCTCCGACATGTATTTTGAAGTCCCTCGCATTTAAAGATGCATTAACGACCAAATAATGTTAGTCTCCAGGGTTGAAACTAACAAATGTTTGAAATGATTCATGTTACTAATTTACTATATTATTCATTCATTTTTCAAATCAAAGCAAGATATTTGTCAGTGTGAAAATTATGATTACATGCATTTCTTACTAAGTTTTGTTCCTTGTCATGACTGGACTGAACCTTATAATCGTTTTAATTTTTTGACTGAAAGACCTTTCTGATCAGGCAAAATGATACTGCAACTCTTCTGCAAACTTTTGTCTTCTGCTCGCAGCAGTTTTTTACTCGTGTTTCTTTCTTCGATTGTTTGCTAAATCATTTATGAAATTATTATATTTAGAGGATGATTTGGTGAAATAAAAAGCAACATTTTATTTTCTTGTTCAGATTGTATTACTTGCAAGCAAGATGCATATTACTGGCAAGCAAGATGCTCATTTCTACGGTACAAATAAACAAAATCAGCATTAGAATCATAAAGGTCAATGATCAATACATACTGATACCTATTTCAATATAAGCGTGCAATATTGCACAGTAGGTTGTCAGATGGCAATCAGTTCAGTTCACATTTTCCACTTGCAAACATGTTTTATTGCAACTTGGACATTGTCTTACCAACAAAGCAATATGGAAAACAACAGTGTTTCCCTTTACACACATTTGTGTGTAAGGGATGCACCACTGGAGAAAACTGATGCACGTTTTGTTGCATGCAGTTTTTTGACGCAAAGGATTTGCAAAATGCAATCAGGATTTATTTAATATCCAATGCTTTGGACGAGGTATGGCATCTTGTATGCTTCGCGCATAGGCATAGTCTGGTTCCCTGTTTTGTACGCTCCCTGCGTTGCACTCCGCTATACGGAACATACAAAACAGAGAACCAGACTAGCACAGGCAATGTTATGACAAGTAACTTCCCCTAATCTCGCGAGCTCTCATGCTATTTCCATCGAGCTCAGCAAGATGTCGTCCAGATGTTTAACCTCAATGCTTGTTACACTAGAAAGTGATCTCCAGATTAAAACGGCATGCACTAAGAATCATATGTCACAAAAGTGAAAGAAGCAGAACACAAAAGAGTAGCTGTGGATCTAACTTTAATAAAGAATGGCGAAAATAATTCCCGTGACTGGAATACGGCACGTCCACTGGGATTACTGGTGTGACTTCTGATCGCATGATTGCGAAGAATGCAAAAGTGAATAATCCTTTCATGACAGGGTTTAAGAATTTAAAAAAAAAATCTTCCCTTGTTTGCCACAAGATATCTGTAGAAAACATTATCACCCAAGACATTCTTTTACAACAAAGAAATTAGTAAACTTGTGAAGACAAATCCATTATTTGGATTGCAAAGTCAGGGGGTCATTGCAGATTTTGTTGGTTTTTAACTTTGTTGCAACGAAAGAAAGATCTAAAAGTTCAAGTGTAACTTATTAAGGAGAAGATGAATCATTAGCCTCTTTGATTTTTGGATAAATGTGTTTTAAGACGAAGTACAATGAAACTGATGATAGTACACATTTTATGACAGGCAGTAAATTAACTGTCATTTGGTTAGAAAGATTTATTTGGCTTTTTGTATTGGCTTATACATAATGTGTTGGTCTATAATATTGCTACAAAGAGATTATAAGGAGACGGTTAAAAGTACAACTTTAAACTAAAAGGAAAATGAACTAATATAATTATCCTATGAATGAACAATGCATTTGTGTGTTAATTGTGCGTGTTGGTTTATTTGTATTTTTAGAGAGAGAGCATGTTGTGCAAGTTGCAATATCATATTTCAAGCTGAAAAAGTATGGGTCAGATGAAAATTTGTCAGTACATTTTTGACCCCCATATTTTTTATTTGACCCCCAGTTCTGACACCAAGGGGTTTTTTTAAACCATCAATTTTATACCCCTGGGGGATACATTGAAACAAGCAAATTTGGTGAATTTATGCCCCTAGCCTGGTTCCTCACTGATTTTTCTTATGGTTAGGAATACTTTATGTCTCTTGCCTGGTGTGCCGGGGCAACAAGTTTGAACTGCGACCTTCACCTTGAAAATGTAAATTTATGTACCTCATCTAGTGTGCTTTTGAAGACACAACTGTATCCATACTTTAGTATGCAACCTTGACTCTAAAGATATGAATTTCTCCCTCATCTAATGTGCTTTTATGAGAAACAATTATATCAGTATTTTGATCTGGGATCTTGGACCCTGAAGATATGAATGTATGTCCCTCGCCTAGTGTACATAGGAGACACAAATTTAATATTACTTTATCTGTGAACTTGACTCTGAATACATGACCCAACTGGTGCTACCTGGCGTATTTCTAGCATACCAAAAATACTTCAAGTTTCTTCCTTCTTTCTTCGAGTTAATCTGTAAAATTTAAGAACTGAAAATGCCAATAACTGACCTTGACCTTAAACTATTGACAAAAATATGGCACAAAACAAAAAATTCAGCGACAATACCAACTGCACCTAATGGGTTCAACATTTCTCATAACATGGAGGTTAGAGTTTGGAATAAAAAGTGAGATGGACATACAAATGAATAGACAGATACGATTACTATGTCCACAGCTTTTCATAAAACAAAAGGGGGGGGGGGCAATAAATTACATAACATCGTACCTTCATCATCAGGGTATCATCCTTGGTGACAGCAACCTCTCCCACCTTTCCAAGGTCATGAAGTTGTACATCCTCCAGTTTATACATGTCCCCTTCATCTTCGAATACCTGGCAACATGTAAACATGCCATGTCAAATATACTCAATCATTCATCGGTACAACAGCACTGTACATGACATCAGATGAAACACGCAAATAAATTCAATTTTTTTTTTCCTGCAACAGTCACAATGGGAGTTTTTAAATCCTATGTTCTGATTTTGGCATGGTTTAAATTATTTTCACGTCTCACCATTCACCAAAATATATCTAAATATTCTGTGTATACGGATTTACTGAAACGCATCTATTTTGCATTGCCACAGTTTAGTAAATATCATGACATTATTATCACATTGCTGTCAACTGCATCACTTTAACAGACTACAAAATTTTTCAATTAATTTTTAAAATGAACCCTATTAGACATTTGGTGCAAATACTCAAGTCTGTACTTGTTATAGGAACATCACATAAACAGGCACAGCAGGAATCGGGGAGGGGTGTTGGTTAGGCTAGCTCAGTTTGGCCAAGTTCCTTGCTTGTAATGTGTAGGTCTCGGGTTAAAAACAAACGCCTATCTGACTATTAGCTTTTCTCCCTGTGTCAATTGGTTGTTGTTGTTGTTGTTGTTGTTGTTGTTGTTGTTGTAGGATTTAACGCCAATATTCAGCACACGATAGGCTATACATGGCGGCCAGTATTAATGGTGGAGGATGAACCCGGAAAACCCCGGAAAGAACCACCGACCCACAAGAAGCTACTGGCAACTGGTACCAATCATTTCAAGCTAAGGACACAGTTAAGAGAGGGTGCCTGAAAGGGAAGTGCAGACACCAGGATGTGGCTCAATGTCTGGGTGTCTCAAGGGGAAAGTGGAGATGCTAGCATGTGACTTGGCCGGGGGGGGGGGGTCTACAAAGTGAACTGGAGACACAAGCTTGTGGCCCTGTATGTCTGGGTGTCTAGAAGATGAAGTGAAGACACAAGGATCAAGATCTGAAAGTCTGGGTGTATATAAGGTGAAGTAAAGTCACAAAGGTGTGGCTCTGAAAAACAGGAAGTGCCACAGAAACCAAATGGATGTGTTGGCTCTGACTGATTACACACATTAATCAAATTTTTGGATACAACAAAATATTTACTTTTCTCACTGTATGGATAATGTCATTTTGCAGAATATCTTGCCAGAAAATTAACATCTCTATTGTGCAATTGATATACCAGTCATGTTCAATGCTATCTGGAACCAGATCTGGCAAACAAGAATGCATTATATTCACGCTTGCAAATAAAGAGCTCTTACACGTTGACAACATTTTCTTTTCCAAATAAAGGATACTGGTTGCATTTCTATGGGTTTTTTTGGTATGTTGATGCAGATGTACTACCATTGGAGACGAGTACAATATGATCTTGTTGCATCATATGCAGACTTCCAAAAGCCATCTTCTTGGCAGGAGTGACATATTCCTTTTTCATGCAATTGCCCACCAAGTCCAAAAAAATGGCAATGGTAAACAGAACCAATTTGTGCTCAGTTCAGAAAATCTGACTGCCTCTAATGTAGTAAAAGAATTATGTTTTGATTCTTAATGAAGGATGTACTACAAGCAAAATTACCTCTGACCCTCTCTGCATACTAGTTGACCAGAAATTGTTCAAATAAGGAAAGTGTGACAATAATATGGTGATCCCTTGGGGAAATAAAAATCTTCAGATTGTAGAAAGAAAAAAAAAAATTGTCCAAAAAGGTGTACATGAGACAAAACCTAGAAAAGGCACATCTAGGTTCATGACAAATTCCATCAAAGTAAATTGGATGGTTTTTTTAACTATGCTGACTGCAAGCATTATTCCACGTTTCCATTTGAATACACAAGATTGCTTGACAAGGAAAATGCCCGCTGAAAATTATGTAGATGAGACAACACCCATACAAGGCACATGCAAATTTACAAAACAATGTTCATACCAAAATTGCATCAGAATATTTAGAGTTAGTTCTTTAAGACAAACAACATCCCATCTTAATATACAAAGTTAACTGTCAAGGGCCATAAATCCAAGTGGAGCTGATGTGACAAAGCTCATAATGGCTCATCTAGGTCTTCTCAGGTAGGTCTATCCTCACAATATCTTGAATAGTTCATCACGTGAAGACACTAAGTTGTCAAGGACCACAACTCCATCCCATGAGTCCCTAGAACGGTCTTCTTATCACGTCCTCTGGACTGTGACCAATAGAGATAAAAATGGAGTTGACGAGACAAAAGCTATAAATGGCATGCCCAGGTGTGCAATGCAAGACAACTGTATGCACCAAATTGCATCAAAACGTGTCCAATGGTTCCCAAGCAACTCTGGTTACAAGGATCTGCTAAAGTGGTGATTTAAAATTGATGGAATAATGGTAACGACTCCATCAAAATCTGACCCAAAAAAAAAAACTTATACGGCAAATCTCTGAATCAAAGGTAAATCGCCTACCACATGACATCCACTTATGTCCAGGGTTGCAGAGCATGAATGGATGGAGAGACAGAGTGAAAAGGTGGATTAATATAGAGTACCTGCATTTCGATGCCAGACCCGATTTACATATACATGGAAGATTAGGCATGGCTTGAGCTTCTTGACGAGGGTCTCTATTTACATGCACATGGAAGGTTAGGATACAATTGAGCATCTCCATGTGGGTCCATATTTAAATTCACATGGAAGACAAGGGCTGATCTGGGCATCTCGATGTGGATCCCTATTTACGTACACATGGAAGATTAGGAGTGGCTTGAGTATTTTGATGCAGGGACCTATTTACATGCACAATGCCCTTCATTACAACACAGTTCTCATTATAATGCTGGCATTGTCATGGATCCCTTTTCAATATGTGATAGTTAAAGTGTATGCACAATGGCAGTCTCACTATAAGACAGTATACTCCACAGCTCCCACTGATATATTATTATGAGGCAGTCCTGTATGATACACTTCATTGTAAGGTAGTCTCACTATTAGGCAGTATACTCCCATTGACATCATAATGAAGGCAAAACAAAATTATGATATTCTATCATTGGTCTCTACACCAAAATTTAGGTGGGTTTTTTTCTTCAGTTGCTTAACCACAAGCTGATATTATTTCGCAAGAACAAAGTTTGAGTTTGACAAAAAAGATGGAAAACTCCAAGTACTGAATAGAAATACTGTATCCTAATGGATAAGATCAGATAATTAACTTGAAATTCCTACTGCCTAAAGCAAGTGATTCTTTTCTCTTTTCTCGTTGACTGACAATATAAATGAAACTTCTAAAACACAATACATACTTGCAGACTTTGGAGGAGATCATACCAAATGGCGAGTTTATAATTTAACTGTAACTTGAGATATGCCAGTTGTGGTATGAACACACGACTGGAAAGTGACCAAGTCTTTCTGTAGCATTCTTACATCCCAGGGTGTGATGGGGACACAACATGAGGTAGAAAGAATGCAGTGAAGGTACTGGAGTAATTGGAAATTAAAAACTGTCTTTAAAATGCTCCAATCATGCATTTTAACCAACAAAATTATAATTTATATCAAAACTGCAAGCATCTGAATTTGTTATGGCAAGAAAAAAAACAACTCAATTTTGGACTTTGGCTTGGTTGGCTGCAGAGAAGCATATAGTTTGAAAAATATAAATCTTGGTAAGCACCAACTAGAAAGGGGACTAGTAAAAATACCATCTTCCGACTTTGGTCATTACAAGTTTTTTGTTTTTTTTTAAACCACATGCCAACATGTTTCACTTGAGAACCATTGCATATAAACAAATTCAGTCAAAATGGATGGGAAAAACTCTAGAGTACTGAATAGAGATGCATCAACTGAGTGGAAAGATTAACAATGACAAAAAAATTAACCACCACTGCCTTAAAAAAAAGCAAGTGATTATTTTTCAATCATATTTTGATACAAATGAAAGCACAACAATAGAACCAAGCATAAAATAGATCAGTATTTCATGATTTATGCATTATGAATTTCAAGTACAGGAAAGCATATTAGTTTGTAATTTGTTTGCTGTTAAGTCTTAACATTAGTTTTGATACCAGACCCATAACAACTCCTACATTTGACAAAATTTAGTCAGGCTCACATGAATATCACCTCCAGAGGTTCTGGTATCCAAAACACAGCTGTCCATGCAATTTGGTCTCAGGAAGGATATTTCCAGCAATGTATTGCTGGATCTGGATTAAATGCATCCACATCGGCAGAATGCATCAGAGGTCTTAGCATGCATCCAGTTTTCATTTGAATTATGTAACCAAACTATTATTAGAACATTATTTTCATCCGATAGTGTTGTATTCCTTTCATATAGTTCTTATCTCCTTATCTGTGTTTGAAATTTTAATTATGGTGGTTTTGAGGCATCCAAATGCCTCCACATGTTGATGTTGAAAATCAGAGTAATAAGTCATCAGATAATGCTTAGACACAGACAAGTTTTAAACTAAAGTCACAAGATTCTACTGAATGTTGATTAAATGCAAGTTATTTATATTCACATCTCACTGCAATTCATGTGTAAATCATAAGCAATTAACCATGATTTATTTTTGACTTGGTGTCTATTATTTCTTTAACATAAAATACACAAATTGTGTTGAATTTATTATATAAGCCTAAAAATCCAGCTGGTCAGAGACCAACTACTCATATTTTGTCAAAGTCAAATGTGAAATTAACTACATTGCAATGGAAGCTTGGCAGCAAGTTTGCATTTTGTACCAGACAACACAAATTGGGATCGGTTTATTGGCTTGTATGCTACTGGGATTATTTGGTTTAATCATGACTGGGATCGGTTCACTGGCCTGTACATGACCGGAATTGGTTCATGTGATTGTACATGACTGAGACTGGTCCATGTCATTGTACATCACTAGAATCATTCCATGTCATTGTACATCACTAGAATCATTCCTTGTGATTGAGCATGACAGGATGCAATTTTAGTCTTGTTCATAAATGGAATGTTAAAACCAAGTTTTCGAGATCTAATTTGTTGTACCAGTGTTGGCAAGCTAGTTAAACATTAAATGCAATCTTCCAATTTCTGACATTTTGAATTTTGAATGTAATTTGTCAAAGCTATTTTCAATGATCAAACTACATCACCATTTTCAGGCGGCAGTACCAAACTGCTTCTCTTCTCCCATCATTGTAGAACATCAATTGTGTCCAAAAATGGCAATGCATAAAATTACAAGGCATGAAAATTATTCTGTGTATATAAATTCATGTGTTTATTTTCTGGACACTGAATGAACTGGAATCAACAATCAGAAGAGGTCCCAGACCAAAATATGCAAACAAAGCCCGTTATCTGAAGGTGTTGTTAAAACTCTAGGTACATTAATTAGCATGGAACAGATCCTCAACTACTTCTGAAATGTTCTATTAACTGCCCTTTTCTAATAGCTGAATTTATTTCTTTATTAGACACTGTGACAAATATATTTAGTATATTTATTAAGATCAGGAACAGATTCAAATTTCTTCACCAAAAAATTTCATTCTAAGACATGGAATAAAAAAAAAGAAGAAAAAATTGCCAAGCTGTAATCTTCCAATTTAAAAATGTCAACAGAACATTATCTACAATTTGTTCTCAAGTGGACAATGCAGAAAACTTCCTTCTATGAACAACAGGATATATAAACATCTCTATATACAGAAGTGCCAGAGAAGTTGATTAAATTGTAAAATGCCAAACAAGTGTGTGCACACACACACGTGTGTGTGTTTTTATATATATATATATATATATATATATGCACATACATACATATAAACACACTTATCTATCACTTCACAATTTACTCAACTTCTCTGGCACTCAACCCTGAACACTCCCTTTTCCCAATTTTAGGAATCAATCTCAGACTTTGAGCCCCATTGCCTACCTCTGTTGATGTGCTGAGGTCAAAGCATAAACTCTCCTGAACTTCAAACAGGCAAGCTAAAAAATCGTTGTCAACAAAAACATTTTGTTTTCACAAAGAAAACTTGCTTACATTCTTGAGCTGTGTTAAACTTGATGAAACTTGCAAGTTAGGCTTACCGTTCCACCAGTAGCTACTGCCATGTCCCTAAGTGTATTCTTCCTGTTGTCTCCAAAGCCTGGGGCTTTCACTGCACAAACCTGCAGGCCAACTTTGAGTCTGAAATTACAGTCATTGGTTATTCTATGCAACAAGGATTCCACACAAGCCTATGCCTCATTTACAAACACCACCATCATGCTGAATTCTTTTCAATACTGGCCATCCGATTGGCACTATCTTCACTGAGAACCAACTAGACATCAAAAGAAGTATTTAAATGAAAACTCCCTGTTGATAAGGGGCATTTAGTAGCAGCAATAACTATTTTCAATATGGCTACTGTGGTGGTCATAACAGATGTCCATGAGGCACAATTGTCATTTAGACCAACTAGCCCGGGGGCCCCGAGTGGCCGAGTGGTCTAAAGCGCTGACCGTTACGGATCACTGCCATCTCACCTCTGTCTGCGTGAGTTCGAGTCCAGGCTCAGCTAACGTGGGTACGTGAGAAAGCCTGCCAGTAGCTTCTCGTGGGTCGGTGGTTCTTCCCGGATTTTCCAGGGTTCTTCCTCCACCATTAATACTGGCCGCCATGTATAGCCTATCTTGTGCTGAAAAATGGCGTTAAACCCTATAACAACAACAACAACAACAACCAACTAGCCCATGGGATGAATGTGTGTGTGTGTGTGTGTGTGCGTGTGTGTGTAAAGTTTCATGGCATTCTTCCAAGCAGTTTATTAGGAGTAGCAATAACTTGTGCAAACTGATGGATAGACAACTAATAATAGGCCATTCTACAAGTTTTTACTGTATGCTGCTCACTTTAATCCAAACGAGAAATAAAACATCACAGACTAAAAAATATACACTGATCTTGGCGTGTCCACACCACAGGAACAATATCTGGTTTAGTCAGTTGCTCAGCTCACCAAGGTCAAAAGTCAGTTGACTTATGTGAGAAGCCATGATGAACAGAAAATAAAAAGCTGTATATGGCTATTCATTGTGACCCATGAACCGAAACTTCACCTGCCTTTCGATACATATTTTGATTACTAAATGACCAGTGACCGTAATGAAAAGGCATGCAACTCGCAACTCTTCTCAACGACGAGATTTTTTTTTTTCAGAGATAGCTTTAATTTACAGACAACACCTATCAGATTAGCACAAAAGTCAACTTTCCTTTCTGCTGTGATGATGAAACAACTTTTTCTCATCATTCGGCAAACAAATTGCTTCAACTCTCTACTTCAGGGGTGGCCAAAATACAGCCATCTGGCTTGATCCAGACCATGACCTGGTTTTATCCATACTTTTAGATCATATGGTGTGTCTTAAAAAAATCACTTATCCAGCCAGCACTCTGAAAGAAGTTGCCCATATCTGCTCTACCTTACTGATAAAAGCTGTCTAGCTTTCAAATTTGACACATCTACACCTCTTCACTGTCAACATGAATAGAATTACAAGTGTGATAAAAATATTCGCACATCAATTCACATGATAATCTGTCATCTAAACAATGCCTTCCTCATGAAGCAACAATTCAGTCTGCACAGATTGAATGGCCAATGTAGACACTCCCTATTAACTGCTCAAGGTAAGAGAGAAACCATTATTTGGTTAGGAAACATAACTCCTGACCACAGAAGGCTGGAGTCTGTTGCATACCGGAGTGGGGTTGGGGAGGTTTGGAATGGCTATTGTAAACTGGTGACAACTGAGTACAGGTGAATATACGAAGGCAGGTTCGACTATTCCACTGGCTGATTCTAGGAATGCATATTAAAGTGCTTCCTAACTATGAAGTCCTTCATTATACTGTAGTAAATTGCTACGCATCACTTCACTGTAAGGAAGTCTCGTTATAACGTAGATTTCTAGGACTTCCAAGGACATCATTATCAACAGGGACCATTATCACTACAAGACAGTGAATAATACAGATCCCAAGGTCAGCATTATAACAAGGGATCATTACAAGGCAGTTTCACTCTAGTCAGTGAATTATACAGATCCCGAGGTCAGCATTATAACAAGGGATCATTACAAAGCAGCCTCATTCCAGGCAGTATTCTATGGGTCCATGGGATAGAATTATAATGATGGATCCATGTTCATTTTAAGTCCGTCTCACTAAGTCCGTCTCATTGGATCCAAAGGATGACATCAAAATGAGGGACTATATTTTAACTACATCACTGGGAAATACTGAACATGTACAACATAAAAAAACTTGTATCCATGCTTTGATAAGACAAGGCAAAGTAAAAGTCTTTGAACTATGTCCTTAATAACTTAAAAACTTACCTTTGAGGTGTGTAAAAACATGTAATATACAGGTAAACATATACACCTATGCCAGAGTTAACACATGTCAAGTTTCCACCAAACTGGTTTACATAAGTTGACAAATGATCTTCCTGCACATACATGATGTCATGCAACTCCCCTTTTACTCTTACAACCCCCTCCCTTACTACAGAACTCCCATTACTGTTAGAACTTCTATTTTGTTAAAACAAAATCACCCTTTACTGTTAGAAAAACGTCCCCTTTACTGTTAGAACCCCCCTTTACTGTTAGAATAACTTCCCCTTTACAGTTAGAACAACTCCCCATTTCTGACAGAATTCCCAAATACTGTTAGAACTCCCCCTTTACTGCTGGAATAACTCCCTCTATACCATTAAAATACCCCTCATTTATTGTTAGAAGAACTTCCCCTACACTGTTAGAAATCCCCCCTTAGTGTTAGAAGAACACTACGCTGCTTTGTTAACTGTCCTAATACTATTAAAACTCCCCATACTGTCAAACAACTCCCCCTATACTGTCAAAACAATTCTCCCCATACTGTCTGACTTCCTCCTATTATGCTAAAACTCGCTATACTACCAAAACAAACCCCTTGTATTGTTAACTTGAAACTGAAGATGTACCTTAAGAGAGGCTAGGTGCATAGAAAACAGTCTTAGAATAAAGACCAACCACCTGAAGATGGCACAAGGCTTTGGGGTGCGGGTGAAACATGAATGTGAACTGCAGGGTCCAATTCAAGTCATTATCTTTTTGTTTATATGCAATTAAGAGCATTTTCATATATAATTATTATACAGGTTGGTTCCCCCCCCCCCCCATCTCACAAGAAAAAACAACACCTGTTCACAGAATATAACTGACCTGAACACAAAAGTTTAATGGGAAATACAAATGAAAATATAAAGATAATAAAATTACATGCATCAACAACATCTAAGGATTGAATATTATCATCCAAACAAGACATTTAGCAGTCAAGCCAAACTATTATTTTATGTACTGCTCAAACAGACATTTACCTTTTACTTTGAAACATTTGTAACTTGAATACTTCCAATAATGATTATATTAATCACAACTGGAATGGGTTATTCAAGTTTTCCTGTAGCATCTTAATCAATCCATACTGTCACTGTCAATTTGACTACAACATGGGGTAGACAGGATGCTCCTAGTTTGATATGTACTGTGCAGTGTTGTACTCAAGGCTAGACAATTAGTGATGCCAATCAACAAACAGACAAGGCTTGTAACTTGATGTACATTAGCTCACTCAACAAGACACAGATAAAAATCAAGGTTAAGGCATGAAATGGTTGCTACCACAATGATTATTGTTACAGTAGCTACTACTCTGTGTCCTCGTGGACCTTTTTATTTTTCATATTTCTGTCACCAAGAGTTTCACCAAACTGATCATATTGTCAACATTTTGTACGTTTGTTTCATTACCCTTTAAAATTCATCCGAAACTCTACTATGCCTGAAAAACATTTTTTCCTCAAAAACTGATGTGGTGCCAGATAGTTTTGAAATTTAAGATAAAACCTTTTAAAGGAGTAAAAAAACCTAACATAAATAAAAACATTTATACACTTAATTATTACATGTATCAAGAATGTGTCATTTTCAGCTCCAGATTTGCTGTTGCTTCAGTTACAGTATTATCCCTTTCTTCTCACAAACTATATTACTATCCATCTTAAGAGACCAACCACTCAGCTAACACGGGTTCCCTTATCTGGTACTATAAGGACATAAAGTGAGAGTATATTTGTCAGTCTCATAGGGAACAAATCCATTGTCCACCCCCATCCCTCAAGTTAAAAGGTGCCTCTGCAACCACCTGATTCAGGGACCATTCTCCAAGGACCACATTGCCTAGTCTTGGCAAGCTGTCCACAAGGATTTCTTATTGTGCAGAATATGGGAGATCTAAGAATGATATTCTCCAAGACTGCCTATCGCAGGATGTTTCAGACTTCCATTCAAAGAAACAAAATGGCACGACTTGTGTTCCTCCTTGATACGCCAAATATGTAGCTATGTACGTGCTGCTGAAGGTAATCATAATACAATGACACCATGTGAGGTCAACATACCCCCCCCCGAAAATGTAGTATGCATAATCATTATCCAAACCTGACATTTAGTAAAACCTGAATATTCTTTTACATACTTGCCCCTGCTCAAATTAATGTTTACCTTTTACTCTGAAACATTTGTAACTTGAATACTTCCAATGATGGTTATAATAAACACAACTGGAATGGGTTATTCAAGTTTTCCTGTAGCATCTTAATCAATCCATATCGTCACTGTCAAGTTGACTACAACATGGGGTAGACAGGATGCTTATACACGAACCCTCTCTTGATTGGTGGGGATGAGATGACATTAGACATCTCTAGGTTGGTGATTAAGTGTGAGACGAGTCACCATTAATCAACATTAGGAAAGGCTCTTTATAAAAGAAACTGAGGATACTGTGCAAAAACCAGTTGCTGAAATACTGGAGGATGGCGATCCATGAAGACGTCAAATGTGCCACTGCTACTCCCTTCATCCTGGTGAAGGTTCTAGCGGGTGGGCATTGGCCAAAAGTAAGAGCAAACAGGAGAGCTTGAAATTTAAATACCTTCAGTATGACACAAAACTGGAGACATTTCCTGTAAGGCATGAAGATGGGGACGCTAAGTTATGCATCCTGGAGATCTAAAGAGACTTCCTAGTCATAGGGTCTTCTTAAGTTCCAGACCATGGTCCCTGCCTCCATAAATATGTTTAAGCCAGACAACTCTCTCTCTCTCTCTCTCTCTCTACTATTAGAAAAACTTCCTATATTGTTAGAGCAACTTTCTCTATACTAACGACACCCTCATACTGTTAGAACTCTCTGTATACTATCCAAACAACTTCCCTATACTGTCAACTCAAATGTGATTAGAAAACAGTCTTAGATGAAAAAGCAATCACCTGAAAATGCCACAAAGTTTTGGAGTGGAGGACGAGAAAGTCTCCAATTCAAGTCATTCTTCTTGTTGATATGCAAATAAGACCATTTTCATTTATAATTATTTTATAAACCAGCTCTTTTCCATCTCGCACATCAACAAAAACTGTTTTCATGAAATATAACCTGAACACACAGCTTAATGGCAAATACAGATGAAAGTACAGATAACAAAATTGTATGCATCTAAAGATCTGTGGATTGGACATGAAACCATAGTATGCATAATCATTATCCAAACCTGACATTCAGTAAAGCCAAACTTATATTTTCTGTAGTTACCCCTGCTCAAACAGACGTTTACCTTTAACTCTGAAACATTTGTAACTTGAATACTTCCAATAATAATTATATTAATCACAACTGGAATGGGTTATTCAAGTTATCCTGTAGCATCTTAATCAATCCATATTATCACTGTCAAATTGACTACAACACGGGGTAGACTGGATGCTTCTAGATTGCTATTGTACTGTGCAGTGTGTACTCAAGGCTAGACAGCTGCCCATCAACAAATAGAAAAGTCTTGTTTCTTGATGTATACAAGCTCGCTCAACAATACACTGACAAGAATTAAGGTTAAGGCATACATGGTTGCTACCACAATAATTACCGTTACCGAATATGCAGTATAAAAATTTTTTTTTTTTTTGTTTTGCCATGTGAATCTTACAAGTCCATGGATAAATCAGGACAGCTGGCAGGTTTACATTTGGAAAACTTCTTTGATGCAAGGTTCAAACTATGACAGAATGTTTGTTCTAGAAACCAATGTGCCAATCAAATTTAATGTAAAAACCATTGATGTCATGCTGAAGAACAGAAACACAAATATACAGAGGTCGCGGGAAGTGCAGCAATACCCCTACTGACCTGACGAATATCTCATCAAGACTTTCAGGGTGAACAGTTCAATAAAAATTGTACATTGCTGAGCACATTTACATATGCACAACCTGAAAATAATTTGTGGGAGTTCTCATGCATCACTGCTCTTCAAGTACATGAATTCATACAAATTTTCCAGCACTTCTGGGTATCTATTACTGCTATTTCAAACATCTGAGACATAATCAATTTTTTTTTTATAAATGCATTCTTCATTATTGTTTCAGACATTATCATCAGTGAAATATCCAAGGGGGGGGGGAAAGCTATCAGGTTTAATCTGCCCAAATTTGAGTTGCCTCCCTTAATGGTCTACAGATTGCCATTCAGTTCCTAATTTTAACAAGATCTTCAAGTTGGTTATTACTGGTTAAGTACAAACTATATTTGGCAACATAAAGAGAAAACTGTCATCAGGACTGAATTCCCTCTACAATAGAACAAGGAGAGCGATATAAAAACTCAAACGATACATTCATTATAAAGCTTCAACTCGTTATACCATGTCCAGCCATCTACCTGTTGAGAACAAGGGTGGTGAGAGCCTCCCCATCTACATCCTCAGCCACAATCAGCAGGGGTTTACGATGCTGATTTGCAAGCTCTAGCGCAGGGATGATGGATTGAATACTGGAGATTTTCTTCTCTGAGAACAGCACCAGAGCCTCCTGAAACTCACACTTGGCTCCTGAAAAGAAAAATTCTCAAACTTCTACTGACATCCTGAAAAAATGTGAACAAAATTGTAACAACACATTGGTGAGATACCACTATTTTCTTTTCTAGAACACTACTGCTTGTGTGAAAACTATGCTATGATATTCATCTGAACCGAGTCGCTATAAACACAAAAACATATATCATGTTTTGTAGCATTCAATTACATGGCAGAAAAGATGTGCTCATGTAAGTTTGTCCTCGGGCTTCTGCACTGCATGAATCTGACCCAAGAATATGGAATTCTGGGTATTATATTCTCTTGCCTTTGTGAACTATAACAATATTTTACAAGTCATTGGCACAACTGAAATTTACAGCCTTATAAATACACGCAGTAAACATGTATGTATCAATATGATTTTATCAGGGTTAAAATAAAAATTCTTTCAACAAAAATTTACGTAGTTATGCTTAGCCTTCATCTCTCCTAACAACACTTTTAAATTTTAATCACTCTGAAAGTGTTTCACACTGACTATAAAACAAATACTGATACAAATGTTTAAAAATTTCATTGGGAAATTCCAGTTTGAAAAGCCAGTGGTGTAGGGACAGTCTTAAAAGGACGTCAGTGTATTTGGCCTCCCTTGTGTAAGACAGACTCGCCTCCATCGTCAATATAGCACTTTTTTATCCTGATCATGCTAACAGTTGCAAGCAGGGTCCAAGTAAGTGCAAAAACATTCAAGTTGATTAAATTTCATTTCAAATGCAAAAGTTAAGGATAATAGTCCATCTGAAAGAATTAAATGTCCCCAGTATGGACGGAATTTCAAATTTGCCATCTGTGAATTTCACCGTTTCACATACTGAATTCTGAAATTCAGAATGATTTAAATCTTTTCACACACACGTGCACACAATGTAATTGAAAAAAATTTTGTAGAAAATTTTTATCATCTCATCTACAACAATTTTACTCCTCTAACATGGCCTTGCCATCTTAAAAGAATAGGTGTTGTCAGTCTTCTGCCCAAAAAGTATTCAATTATGAACATCACAACAAATGAGACTGATAAAACTATTTAAAAATCAAACTCCAGCAGGACATGAAATTGACAGTGGTCTGAGAACAAATTTTCTAAGCCACAGACCTGTCATATGTAAGCAACACTAGCCCATACATGCCAACCACCTGAGCGGTATAAACAAAATTATTGCTATTAAAAGCAGCAAAAAAGCGTAATCTACATATTACATGCCAGAATTACAACACATATGAAAAGATACATTTTTACGACTAACCTGGTTGTGAAGATGGTCAAAAGTCTTGTCACAAAGGGCAAAATCCATATGGATTAAAACCAGAATACAAACAAAATATACTAAAAAATTAATTATTTTCAGCACTCACTTCAACCAGTCTACGTGTAACTTTCGCTGAATGATATTTAACTTGAATTCTGCAATGATCATGGCCAAATGTTCAGAGTTCCGTATTACATTACACTCACAGTCTTCTTTAAAGTTAATTAGCTTATCAATAAAATGAACATGTTAAGCAAAGTGCACTTTTGAAGAAACCCATCTGCTTTCTTGGAAATGGGTCATATACAGTTGCTATAAATAGCAAATAAGGAAAGTCTTCTTATGCACCTTTTTTAAGAATATTCTAAAATTCATACGAGTGGAATTAAAGAGATGATAATAAAATGACAAAAACAAATTTTATTGCTTAAGTTTCATTTAGTTTTTAATGCAGCAAAAAAACATGTAATCCATTTGCAATCTTGAGGAAAACGTAATTTGCTAAATTCAAAGCATAATGGTTGGCATGTATGCTAGCCTGTCAGATTTATAATATTTGTTTTATAATTTTGAAGAAAATGTGCTTTTTAATCCTTAAAATATCTGGAAGAGATGGGAAAGTGCACTGATGCAAGCATATGATCGATACTGACAGACAAATGAAGTAAAGTTGACAGAAAGTCTGCAATTTAGCATGCAATATACTGATCACCAGTCAAACATTTGTTACCTGAAATTGATCATCAAATGGCATCTATTTACCAATGTTCTAAATACAAGTCTGAGTATGGCAGAAGGCAAGAATCAACCACTAAGAATTTGATTGCTACAAGATATGTTGAACAGCCCAACTTAAAATGATCAAGATTTAAAAATAACAGAAGCTGTGATAAAAATAAATTTGGACTTTCCAGTATGAATGGAAAATAGTTTAGTGATCGGTTGAGCATAGTGACAGACAACTGTTTATGTTTTGTTCAGCATGTACTGTATACACACAGCCAGCCAGCTGTTCAGAGTCTAATTCAAAGGCACATCCAATTTCAAAACTGATCCATTTATAGCATGTGAAACAAGCGGGGAATATTACTTGCACCAGACAGGTTATTGATAGTAAATAAACATACCCATCTCAATCATCAAGACCCAGATTCTGAACCTTTACCAAGCTGAGTACACAAGTTATTCCCCACTTCAAACAGACAAAAACTAGTTTCTGTCCTGACGAGACCGCTGTCCACCGACTGCTTTTTTTCTAAGAAAGCGCATCATTTGACGCATGTACTCCAACAGCCTAGGCAAATTTACCAGAGGTTGAACAATCTGTAAAGTAGTCTGCATTTTCTCAGACCTTTCCCACCCCATTTTAGACATTTTGACAACAAAAATGTTACAATGTCTAATGGGTGGGAAAGGAGACCTGGACAAGAGAATTGTTACTTTCGGGGTTACTAACTGTATATATATGGACTTTATCTCCATTTTTCCATCTGTTTGAATGAATGAGCTTTGAATGTGGGGTTGTTTTTTTGTGGTGTTTGGTATCTTCTTTTTTTTAAAGAACATTCCAACTTGAAGTTTTAGTCAACTACAGCACCGAGATTCAAAGAGAATCCACCCATAGAAGGCACTTGTAAATTTTTAAATGTTACAGTGTAGAAGTTTTAATAAGCTATAAAGTAGTTGTAAAATTTTAGGTTTGCATTTAAATAAGTTGTTTTTCCAGTCTTTCATTTATGGCAATATATCTTGGTAAATATTTGCATGCAAAACCTTTCTTCTGGACCTGCCCTTGCCTAATGTGAACCTGGCAATTTAGCTTTTTATTGAGCCTGGTCCAGCAAGTCAAAAGCAACATTTCTCATCTTTCCAATCATCCCCAACCCTTGTTACAGAAGGTCTTTGGACAAAAATAATAACAGACAGGCATCCCCATCCCTTCTACAAGTATGATGTGAAGCAAGGCAGTGGCTACAACCTGCGGATAAAAAATTGAAGTATTTGTCACATGCTCAACAAAGAGCCTGAAGATGCAAACTCTCAGCCTGGAAAGGGTCATGTCAGCTTGCTGTAGCACAACTTAACACCTGTGCTGATACAAAGATTGTCAACACAGTGAAGATGCTGTGCAATAGCTACACTTACAAACCTTTGGGGTGGGGTCCAGACCTGCCAACCCTGATGAGACCATCTCAGTAAGGCAAAAGATTTTTTTCCTTCAAGTCTGACCAGTTTTCAGTAAGGTGTAACAAAATGTCATAAACTGCAATTGTAAAACTGGAAAACGTATTTAAAAGTTATGTATTCGAAACACACATCAATGGTAAACATCATGTTCAACTGAAAAGTTTGTAAAGTAAACATACACCTTATTACCACCAATACAGTTGCACCAACATCAGTACCAAACCCTATGCAGCTCAATGGTTTGTTGCTATTTCTCAACTTGACGTAAGTCTTGGAGTTTTTCAAATTTCACATGACGACGACAATCATATCTCCCCCCACGAGACATACTCAAATTCATATGTGATGTCCAATAAATGTAATTGTGTCCCTTCCTGCTTTATTTCACAAGAATCTGACTATTCCTTTTTATTCTTCTGTGATGATTTTTAACACTTTTTAAGAGGCTTAATTTCCATTTCATCTTCAACATGCATCGCTTGCTGGACGCCATTTTTACAACTTCTATGATCAACAGTTTGATCATGCAGATGCTTAACATGAAAGAAGATGTGCAGTTTAAAGCAACCGAGGTACTACTGCGAAGTTAGTCCCAACCAAGTCCACTAATTCTAATATGAATCCTGGATACAAATCAAACATGAATGAACCAATTATCCAGATTTGTTGTCAACAATAATTTTTCTGTAGTTTTTGCTTTTATACCACAAGTCCGTATTTTAAGAGTCATTTTCGTAAGACTTGCAGCAAAATCGTAAGGGTTGGCAGGTCTGGGGGTCATCTGTCACATGATGCCTCTGGCAAATGTATCATGAAGCATTAATGATGCCATAACAACATCTGCCAATCAATGCAACATTGACAAAAATCACACGGAGAAATGATACTACAAACAGCCTGTTTAGCTACAGTCTAGAGGAAACTTGCATCCAAAATGAATAGTTTTATTTCCCGTTTGCTTATAAGTTTCCCAAAGTAGTTCCCCACAGCTTATGTAACACATCAAACAGTAACATGCACTTTCAGGTTCCATTTATACTTCAAAGATGTCAATTTAAAAATGTCTGGGCTCCCATTTAAATAAATGCTGAGCCCTACCAGCTGTGGAGCATGTAACTTGTGTTAAGTTCTCAATCATTTTGAATAATGTTGCTACTTGAGAGCTCTGGATCAGACTATTAATTAACCCTATTTATGTTGTGGTCAAATTGATTAAAGTGTTTATTTTGGATATCACAAAGAAATTGTTTTATTTTCAATTGCAATTCCCTTTTAGTCTCACCTATGCACCGTTTCCTGCAGAAATGGCAGGCAAGGAAATAACATCATGTGCAGTACATTAACCTCGTACCTTGGAAATACATTTGAAGGTTGTAAATGTGCCTCTAAGTATCCGAGTTCTCCATTTTCATGCAAAAATTTCAGCTAATGGTCTTGCAATGTAATACATTGTTTGCCAATGATTTACCTGTAAAACCTGGATGTTTACTTGAAAACTTTGCTCTTAGCAAGTGATTGTTATATATGAAACCAATTCTCTGTGCAAAAATAATGGGAGGATATTGAAACACATCTGCCCTAGGTCAGTATGGCAGCTGTCCAGAAATTTCTTTGCACACAAAAAACAAACTTGTCTTTGTCAATTGTAAAGATAGTTGGTATTATACCACAAAATTGCAGTGTTGTACGAGTTTTCATGGGACTAATATACCCTTATTTGAGAGAAGATATTTGGGTTTATTTGTAGCCAAAGTACTGGCTAACAAATACATCGAGTAGGCAGTTGCCACATAGACTTTCTAGCCTTTTGAATGTGCTATTCTCTCTGACAAGTTGCAGAGAAAACAATCCCAATCAGGTACTGGGGGTCACTAGACACCCCAACTGATGGGACTGAACACCTCCACATTGCTACAGACAGTACCTTCTGAGAACACATCAGTTTCACTCAGCCAACAAAGCAGGCATTACAAGTGCCTAAATTCTACCACATACCTACCAAAAATGTATTTATGAAAGAAAATTCTTTAAAAAAACACAAAACCACCTATAATTTTACAAATGCCTGTATCAGCACATAAAATGAATCAGAAGTGAGAGAGAAAAAGAGCATGTTGTAAAAGATTGTTTCAAAATGTTATTTATGGAAAATTATTTAATTTTTGCAATGATTTGTTATGCTTAAATTATGCTATATACAGTTGCTTTGACACATCTGTTAAATTATCTGCAGCACATGACAGTCCTAAAATCAACCACCAATACCTTTCTGGGTGTTAATGAAATATGGGGAGATGTATCCCCTGTCAAACTTCATTCCTTCAATAAGTTCCAATTCATCATGCAATGTCTTTCCATCCTGCAAAAAATAAAACACTTTTCAGAATATTCACCTTAATTCTGAACATAAGCAAAACCAATCGACAAAAGGCACCAATGACACCATGTTTGGGCATCAAGTCATGAGACGAGAAATAAAGTCCTCTTTGTCGATTGATGGTTAATTCCACAAGATCAACTTGGATTTTGTAAGAAGTACATGATGCATGTCATACTGACTGAAAGCTAAAACCTGGTAAACAAGGAGGCAAGTACAAAGAGTTTCTTCCCTTTGTACTGATCATGGTTCCCACTGTTTTCTAAAGATAAATTTCCAGGTCATTTCCAGGGTTTTTCCTGGATGAAATTAATTTTTTCAAGGTTCACAGATGACCATTACTGAATGGAATTTAAATACATTTTAGATTATAAAACATACATTTTCTAAATCTAAAGATGTTTCTCTTTCAAGAGTCTCCAAAGCATCCAAGTCAGAAAAGATGATCATGTACAAAACCAAAAACGTATCACACGAAACAAGTTTGATCATATTCCTTTAATTTGTCATGTAATGTCATTTCAATGTACAGAATACAATTTCTGTCTTTATTTTGCTGACCTGCATTATGTTGCTTTATGGAAACAACATAATGAACATAAATTAGTTTTGTTTCCTTTCAAACCCTTAATTCTAAAGAATTCTATACCAATATATATGCATGTTATACAAACTAAACATCTCCTATCACCGTATGCAAAAAACAAAACGGTAAAAGCAGAGTATTAGAATCTTATCTTGTAACAAAAAAGTTTGATTAAAAATCCATCACCAAAAAATTTTTACAAAAGGGTTGATTCAAATTTTGACAAAAGACCTTCAAAATTATACATGCTGTATAAACAAGGACTGAATTTTCTGTAAAATCAACTTGTCTTCTTGTGATTTGATAAACCAGTCCCCAAACCTGTGTTGATACTGTGGCTCCTATCATTTTTTTTAAATATAAAACAAGTGACGACAATTATTCAATTAAAGACAAAAAGATTTTAATACTCTCAATTTCTGAGAAAATAAATAAGATTTTCATGTCAATTTAATGCAGGTATGACCCAATTTAACAAAGAATTTAAAAAAGGCCATCTGGTAAGCAGCTAAGCTTTACAGCCACCATGTTGGCATCTTGTGGTGCTAGACTGGTTTTCATACCTTCCAATCAAGGAAAAATATGGATATTGAGCTGCCTGTGGAAAAAATCTACTAGACGAATCTAATGCACTGATCTGTGAATTGACTCAACACATATGTGTATGGCAAAAGATCCATACTGCAACCTCCGAATATTCTGGTCAGAACTCAGTAAACTTAACCCAGGATCAGTTCAGTTACGATTCAATTACCTGTTTCAGACATCAATTGGTGGCAGAAAATTCCCGTATTTTCCCCACTTTCATCAATATTTTAAAAATTCAAGGACTTTTCACAGTCTGGAAAAAAATTATAATTTGTCCTGACTTTTTCCCAATTTCCTAGTAGCATGGGAACCCTGATTGATGCAATTTGCTGAATGAGACAGGCAGCTGAGCTTGCTCCAAATGTTAATGTAATCAGTGAATGTATTCAAAGGATGAATAATTTACAAGATGCAAAATTTCATTTTGATTACCACTGCAACATCACGATTTGAATACGCTGTCACCGAAAAAGTTATATGTTTATTCTTGCTGATCCACAGGCTCAAATGGACCAAGCTGAAACCAACATTTCTTTCTGCCAAAAGCTTTTGGTCCTGTAAAACAGATTCTGATATTCTGAGGATTTTACCGACAGTCTTCATGAACGTACCTTCTTTCCAATTCTCCCTATTCCATAAAAATGTATATAAAAAGCATAAAAATTGTAGGGAAGAGGCGTATATTTTTTTAACACTTGCCTTCACAGTGATAACCCCATCTCTACCAACTTTCTTCATGGCATCCGAGATAAGATCTCCAATAGATTTGTCACCATTAGCTGAAATTGTCCCCACCTGCAAACATAAAAATGCTTTATTTCCTTAGCAAACAAATGAGCATGAAGCATTTACGGAGTTCTCATGTGGCTTCAGCTAATCGCTATCATAGAAACAACATCATTAACAAAACTTGTACAAGTCTGTGCAATTAGTATTCCAATAAAATGCTATTTTAGATTCAATGACTTGCACCAGATTCAATGACTACTTTAGGTTCAAGGACTCACACCAGATTCAATGACTATTTTAGATTCAATGAGTAGGTTAACCTACTCCCACTATGGCTCACAAAATTCATAGCTAAGCCAAGATACATCAAAATATCTTTTCCCCAATTAATTCTGTAGTATAGACATAATTCGCAGGCAGATGGACAGGCTCGCAGAACCTTGTTAAAGTATGCTACATATTTCAAAACTTGCACATCAGAAAGGCCTCAAACGAGAAATACAGCACAAGCCAAGTTCCACAGAACACTGAATAGCCACCATACAACACTATAAGATTGTTTTAAATATTTCAGTTGCATAATCTACACAGTCAATGACAACATTATTTATGCAGATGTGATACCCATGTCATCTTATATGCTGATGGAGGTTAAACAATAAGCAAGCATCACAATAATTATTTCCGAGTCTACAGTGTCTACCTGAGCAATTTCCTCCGGCGTGGTAACTGGTTTAGACATTCTTTTCAGCTCAGCTACAGTGGCATCAACTGCCATCATCACACCTGCAAATAATTTGATAAATAGTTTGACCTACACATGGAGAAAAAGTCAACATTGAGGTCATTCATGGAAAAAATTAATTACACTCCGCATTTGTTTTTACAATCTTCAGCACAAGTAAATTCACCAGAAATTCTCAAATAATTAGCTTCAATCGCAATTTTCTTTAATTAATCTACTTTCATAATTCAGGTGAAAAAAAAGAATCCCACATTTTGGTCACAGAGTGGGGCTAGTGATTTCAATTCCAATAAAAAATTTTAATCATCTCTGCTAGTTACCTTTTCTGATTTCAATAGGGTTACATCCTCTACTCATGTGCTCAAAACCCTCCTTGGCAATGGCCCTGGCAAGTACTGTTGCAGCAGTTGTACCATCACCAGCCTCCTCATTGGTACTGTTAGCTACATCTTGTACCAGCTTAGCTCCAATGTTCTGATACTTGTCTGCCAGATCTATGCCTTTGGCTACAGTAACTCCATCCTTTGTAATCTTTGGGCTACCCCAGCTTTGCTCTAGTATCACATTCCGACCCTGAAATTAAAATTCAACTTATCAACATTCATTTAAAAAAAATGGAAACATCTTTTTAATCAAAAACAAAAAAGCCCTCATACCTCTAACTATAGTTTCTTGCGATGAATGTCAATAACAATTAAAAATGGACGATGCACTATGCCCAATGGACGAAAGGATCATACCATACGCTAACTTGACCTTGGCACCAGATGAATTGAAAAATTCTTGAACCAAAAGTCAATGATACGCATACCCTTGGACAACACAGGAAAAATTCTTTTTATGAAAAACTGAGGCGGCAAGCCATCCATTTGCAACGATGTTGAACAATTTACTAAACAACTTTCATGTTCACTGTGATCTTAATATTTAATAATGTTCTATGTACCCTTTAAAACTTTCAGTTCAGTTCAGTTCAGTCTGACTGCAAGATATCTATAGTAAAATAAGAAATGGTCTTATTAAAAAATAAAAATACACTTAGCTCAGTAGTGAACTTGACATCACTACAAATATTTAATAATAATAACCAGGACAATTCATCCATTAAAATGGAACATAAAGCCAGATGCCAAAATGATTGGCAAAGACATCGGTAGCAAAATTTTCAGTGATCTTGTCAACTTTTCTACCTTGAAACTCTAACAGTGTTTCTTACAACATGTACAGCAGATAGGCATCAGAACAGTGGATAAACAATGCTCTGACAAACATTTTGCACAATTTTTAACATGAGAAAGAAATGATTGTTGATACATGTTAGCAAACACACAGTGATGTAGTTAATTAGCCTTTCACAAACTAGAAGCCCAAGACAAAAGTTAAAAATTCCATTGTCCAATACGAAATGGCAAGTGAACATTTTTGACAGTTCTGTGAATTTTCAAATAACTTGTCTGATCGGATGACAAGTGCTGATTCTGAGCTGCAAATGAATCGCGAATCTTGCAGACATTGTTCAATGAAAGTTTACACTTTGTATCAAAAGTTGAATAAACAATTCTCCAAGGAAAAGCAGACTATCAATTTTTAATTGCTTACAAGTGGTACAAGAAAACACTTTGAAACAATCAAGTTTACCACATCACAATTTTTTATAGAGCTGGTTCAGTAAGAGGTTATTCTGACAGAATTCGTTTTGATGGGACAGTGAATTGTAGACATTTTTCAACGTCTGCAGGTGACAATACACAAAACTAGACAAGTTTTGTTCAGCAAAAAGAACAAGTTGGATATAATAGTGTGGGGATACCATACCAAACAAGAAACTTCTTCCACACCATTTATAGGAATTGATGTTACATCAACTGAGAAAATTCTACACTAGTGCACTAAACTGAGTGTATTTTTGGCCACAAAATGCATGAGGTGACCCATTTCACTGGCCAACAGCAACATCCTGCTGAGTTTTATTAGCTTTGGCACATGACTGACTGTCATAGAATGATAAATTCTTCAACAAAAACAATCTGCATTTTCAATGCAGCAGCCAAAATAAAAGTCTCAATGTAGCTAATTACTCAGGCAGAAGGTAATGAATTCCTTGCAAGGAAGGCCCACAGTAGGAGACGCTGATAATAAAATGTATTTGAAAGATTTAAGAAAAGAAACAAAAATAAATATTTTTGACCCTTTTTTGACCTACCAGGGGTTCTTGGGCTCCACGTTTTCTATTTCTGGAATGAACAACATTTCTCCTTGACTCGAATACAAATGCAGTTTTGGATTTATTACATTCAGATTCCTTTTATGCTTTCTGCATTTTAATTATGTAATGTAAATGGAATTCAAAACAAAATGGATATACCGACAAACCTGCCCTAAAAGACCACTGCTATGAGAGATCACCTGTCTCGAGAGACCAGATCCTCAGTGAACAGATTTATTGATCATATAGTATTATGACCTGTTATGACAGGCCACCTTTCTTGACACCATTATTTTCTAGACAGAATGGGTGATCTTTCAAGACAAGTTCCACTGTATAATCAAGTTCAGTTCACTGCATCTCACAGATTCAAAATGCAGATTTCAGTAACAACTCCTAAATAGCTGCAATCTATGTACACATCACAAACAGAAACTGGATTGAACAGACACAATGAATCCCAGATAAACTATTGGGTATATAATAAACGGATTCAATTATAAGAATATCAAAGATTTTCATCTTTCAATAGACTACAACCTTTGGTCCCATGGTAACCGCTACAGCATCTGCTAGCAAATCAACACCTTGCAACATCAGGGCACGGGCATCATTGCCAAACTTGATGTCCTTTGCATAGGCCCTAGACAAGCAGGGTGCCAAATGTCGGGTGAGCATTGGCCGGAGGATAGACGGAAGCCTGTACATTCTGCAAAAAAATAATTGCACGCTGAATGATGCAATGCACTCCAAACTTAGTAAACAATAATAATGAAATCTGCACAATAATTCAGACGATGGCTAACAAAATATCAATTGAAGGTGAGATAAACTTTTAAATTGCATCAAAACAAATTGTTTTAAAATATGACTTTAAGACAAGAACAACTGTGCACTGCCTCTGCTTGATGTATTAAGACAATAATTTAGTTTTTATTTGGTATCCCTCAGCATGTGGTTGGTTGGTATGATGCTTTAAGGAACAGCAACACGAGCAGGTTATTTAATGCCGAGGCCATGAATACACAGGCTGATCCGATGATAGAATTTGAACTCCACCCTGATGGTCTCGAGTCCAGCATGCTAACTACCTGTCTACGGCAGAACATTCTAGAACAATTGGGCGCTAACTTGTAAAATTTATATTTTACATCGCTTAAAAAGTACAACGAATGTGCATTTGCTTTATCCTTTCAATTTATGATAGTAATCATGCTGGCAATTTTTTTTCCGATGTAGATTAGTCGTAACTTCTAACTAGAACTCGATTAGCTAAAAGCTACACAAGTAACAGCAGAAAGCACATGGTCGACAATCACGTGTTTCGTCCAAGTCACAATTTACGCACATCTACCACTTTGCAAATCGCCAGAACCTAACCCAAATATTACATTAACCAATATTATTTATCATAGAAATTTAAATGCACAAAGTCTCCGTAAAATTGCAAATCTTAATTACCTGAATCCCGGTTAATATTTCACCTTGACGCAAGCCGGTAAAGACGAAGTGATATACGTCGTTAATATATAGACGGCTCAATGTGACCTTATAACCCCAAATAAGCCTTTTTAAGCGCATAAAACAATACTATACATTTATAATCATTCAGATGCTGTATTCATGCGGTATGACGATTCACGTAAAAATGTAATTTTATTATATGTGGATTTAAGTGAAATTACTTCACATGATGTTGAGAATAAAGAAGATGTGAGGAATGATGTAATAATAATTTCTCGCCTATGCTTGATACAGGGCTGGGGATCTGCCTCGGGGAGTAATTATTACCATTATAATAAGAATAAATGACAATCCCAAATTTCTTAAGATTTCCTAAAACTTTCTCCATAATAAGTATCCAGTCATATTAAGAAATTAAGATATCGTGACATTATTAATAAAAACTAACACTATTTGGTATGATATTAAAATAAATTGCAATAAAAGTAATATGATTAAAAAGATTTAATGATTCTCCCAGTCAAGGTCACATTTTAGAAGCACATGTTCTGGTAGATTCTGCACGCTGGTAGTATTTCTCTTGGTATCACTTGGAAAATGGTAAATCATTGTTGTTGGTTTTATTGTGGATGCATTTCTTTTTTAAATAATTAAACAAGGTTAATCGTTAGTTATCTATCATGGTGTCAAGAATGTAGTGTAGATTTTGTATATTTGGATGGTTATGTAGATCCCTCTGAAATTGGGTAGCCAGAACTTTTTCAAAGTGGACTGGAAAAATGAGCATGGGCCCATAAATTTCATATAAAATTAGACATGTCGGGAACATAATTTTCAGAAGTAAATAGTTATCGGGCATGATTTCTTTTTGTTTTCTTTTCCCGTTGTCTCGCGGGGACAAGAACCATTATCGTCCCCAGGAAAATTAAAAAGAAAATCCCGGCATTCGATCTTGTTGGAGTGGTCTTCTGACCAGCTTTTTATTTTAAGTTTTTCTTTTTTTTTGCATAAAAAAGGCAAGACAGCATACTAATCTTAACACTTGTGTTTTTCAGGCCAGAGCATTTAAGAAATTTCTCCCTATGTTCGACAGAGTGCTGGTGGAGAGGTTTGCACCAGAACTGAAAACCAAAGGTGGAATCATGATCCCCGAAAAGGCACAGGGAAAAATCCTTGAGGCCACAGTTGTTGCCATTGGGAATGGAGCAAGGATTCAGGTCATTTGAACAGCCTGCTTAACATAATATTTTCCTATGTATATCAGCATGTATTTATTAAATGTATCACTAGATAATAACTGTAGTTAAAAAGGGCTTGAAAAATTTAGCAATGGAATTTATGAAAATATATGGTTAAATGTATATATTTGTATAGTGTTTTATGGCACTTTTGCATATGTTGTACCAAGAAAAGGTCATGTGCTAAAAATGTAAAAATGAATTGCACACAGTGAAGGCAAAATATCCAAAATGTTGCCTGATTTTTGTAACAAGGTATAACTTTGAATCCTTAAATGTCTGAATAAGCATATTGTGATGTCAATCCATCGGTTAGTCCATCCATCGGTCAATCCATCGGTCAATCCATCGGTCAATCCTTCTTGGATGTGGGAGGTTGCAGGTTTGAACTCTGACCAAATTATACCAAAGACTTATAAAAATGGTACTAGCAACTGCCTCGCTTGACGTTCAGCATTAAGAGGTTAGTGTTAGGACTGGTCGGCCTGGTGTCAGGACATGATGCAACATATCTGTGGCATGATGCCCCAGTGCTAGACTTCGCTATACACTGTCATTCTGCAGACATCATAGCAATATGACTAAAAAATTGTTAATGATATCTTGAAAATCCAAATCAAAAACACGTAAATCTATCATTCTGTTTCTTACAAATTCTGTCACCACACATTGACTCGATATGTCCACCAGCTATAATTATCAGACTTTGCACTTTTGGTAAGGAAGAGTTCTGTCAATTTTGGAGGTAAAAGGTCAAAGTCACAGACAGAAAAAAGAAAAATTATTTCAACACAGTAGATGGACTTCATCACTTAGAGTTACCAAACTCTATAATGTTTGTACTTTTGGAAAGGAAAACTCTATTGATTTTGCGGTCACGAGGTCAAAGTCACTGTGACTCAAAGAAGAAAAATGATTTCTGCACAACAGCTTTAATTATTTGGCATCTATAGCTTAGGTGGCGCTCCAAAGTTTTGTATTTTGCATAGAGATAGAATTTTAAAGAAAAAGAATTTCCCCGGGTTTCCTCGCTGGTTACACTAGCTATTTAAAAAGGACCTTGCATATCTTAGGCATTGTTGAAAGAACCTTTAATTCCCTTTATTTTGGTGTATGATTGATGGGTGTAATATGGGTTATAGAGTATACAGCTTGGCCTTACTCCAGATGTGCACCTTTCAAAAAAGTGCTAGCTCCACTTGGTCATTTTCACTTCTTGATCTTCAGAGGTAAATTGTAAAAAAAAAAGAGCGGACAACTTTTTTAACATTTTATATATTTGGTAATTCATTCATTACACTTTCAGAAGCTGGTATTGTCTAGTCTGGCAAAATTCATTTTCCCTATTTTTATAGCTGCCAAGGATAGTGTACTTTAGACAAATTCAGGCTGATTTTTGGAACACAAGGGAGCAGTCATTTTAGTTAACAGTGTGCTAAGATCATTTACAATTTCCAAAAGTACAATATCCAAAGAAATGTTAGCCACATTCCATGGAAGTAGCATAGAGGTATGCCAACATTCTCTCCACTGTGCATGTTTTAAATGCAAAGAACTTCACCTTACACACGTCACTCTCTCAAAAGTACATCATAACTGGTGAGCACCCCCTTACCAAACCTTGACAATGGCTTGCACATTGCGCAGCGAGAACACCTATTGATTTCGGGCACAAAAGATCAAAGGTCAAGACTGAAATAAGAAAATGGTTTCCACAGTAATTTGAGTTTTCCATCTGTGGATCCCAAGCTCTTTTGAATGGCCTGCACCAGGAATGGGGAAGAACCCTATTGTTTTTGGAGTTAAAAAGATCAATTGTCCAGGTGACAAAAAAAATCAAAATGCTTTCCACACAGTAACAATAGTTATAGAGCTGAAACAAATAATTGAATGTTCAGATAAAAATACTTTTTTCAAATATTAAAAAATAAATTATATTCAGATATTTGTGTACCCAGCAAATTTGCCAGCATTTTCTAAAAGAAACGAGATGAAATGTCTGTATATCACTGAATTGTTCTACATGGAAACAACTTCAGAGCTGATAAATCACCTGAAAAACAAACTCCAACTCGCAGGGTAATAATGACGTAAAAATTTACAATAGTCATTCTTCACAACATTGCCATTTACATATAGTAATATTCCAAGTTGGTGAACATGATGTAGAATATGGGTCATATCAAAGTATTGAATCTGCCACAGTTAAAAAAATACTTGTATCAACTCTTGTCATACTTCTGTTCTTTCAGGAGTAGTTATGGTCAATCCTGCACACCATTACCACATGAAAAATGTTTTTATTGATGAAGAATATCAGGGTTTTCAGCACTTGGCAGTTAGAAGGAAGAAATGGGCTTATCTTAAATTCCTGTAAATTCTTTTTGCCCGGTAGAGCATGAGTTCCATCAAGGCATTCTTGTTTTACAGTTATATTATTTTAGTTCATGTTGATAGTTTGAGTTTGTATCATGATACACTATTGCCAGAGAACATTGTAATGCATCAATTATATCAACACATTTTTATTTTTGTATTTTTTACATGTGAAATTTTGTAAATTTAATACCTGAATTGCTTGGCGGAAAAGTGGGAGGCATATTTTCATAGTTGCCAACCCTCATAATTTTGGCGTGAATTTCGCGACTTTCTACGGCGATTCACAGATTCATGCTGCATGCAAAAACTTAACGAATTCCCCAATTCTCAGTTAAGTTTTCCCATTAAGTGCTAGTTGTGATATCGGCAGTTGCCAAAATAGTCCAGTACTGCTAGTTGCGATGTTAGTAGAACTATAGCCGATTTGTACAGTTGGACCGGTAGCAAGCATTTTAGCGCATTTTAATCTATACACAAAAGAGTAATTTTAAAAATGCTTTTGAAAGAAACTGGGGCCTAACCGGAATTTTTCTCCTTGCATGAGCCGCCAACACTGATTTGAATTACCGTTCGGCATCGCATCTTGAAAACGTCTTCACCACCAAGGGAAAAGAAATGTATTGCACAAAAAGTGAAGTTTAGTTTGGAATATACCAAAAAAAATTAGCCATGCATTCAGCCATCAAATGCCGATATACATTATGCTTTTTGCACACAGTGTGCCACAAATTTTAGCATTGGGCATGGTGGCAGGGATGATATGAGGCCGCACATTGGTAGCAAAAAGCACATCGAGGTTGGGAAACTACATGAAGATGGCTTTTTTGAGTGTTGGAATTTTTGAGATTGAAAGATTAGCATATATCATAATTAGCATGAGTTCAGTTTTCCATGCATGCGCTGACACCACTAATCGTTCACTGCTCCACGTTTCATCTTCTGGATTAATACCATTTCATAATTAAGCTACACTGTAGTTAAAATGTTTTCACCTCCAAGGAAAAAGATTTGTATTCCACAACAAGTGAAATATAAATTGGAATACACCAAAATTTGGCCTGGCATTCCGCCATCAAACATCAATGTACATTATGCTTTTTGCACAGTAGTGTGCCATGAATTCTACAATTGGGAATGTGCACGAGGGCTGGTATTGTTGCTTACAATTTACTTGTCGTACATGTACCATGTAGTAGTATTATTATATAGTACTTGTATGACAAAAAAATTGTAAGCAATGATACAAGCCCCTGTGGGCATGTGGCAGAATGATGTGAAAAAGCACACTGCTATTGCACCCCCAGCCAATTTCAGTTTTGGAGTACTTTAAGCCACCTACTCAAGTCCTGCATGCGACCAATGCTGAAGAATTGTTTGTGAGCTTTCTTGTTGAACATAACCTGTCTTTCTCAGTTGGAGATCAGCAACAGTGACAGTGAAAGATTATTTCCTTTATTGTTTCCTTAGGTGCTGAAAATTTGCAACAAATTTAGTCACCAAGATTAACCAGCTGGCAAGAAGTCTGAACTGTTTTGAAAAGAAAAATTTTCCATAGCCTCATTGAGGAACTTCAAGACTGCCACAGCATCATATCATGACATACAGCATGAAGTTTGTGTATATCAGTAAATTTGGCGGCAGATAAAGTAGTACATGTAATCAGTGTAAATAGTTTTATTTTTATTTGGGGATTTTCATATAATGCAGTACTGACCATTGAAGTGGGTGGAGTTAGTGTCATGATCTATTTTTTTGCTAATTGTGTTCAAAATTCACAAATTTTTATCCCACTTTTCACTAATTGTGAGTGGAGAGTTGGGAGCTCCATATATTACATGGCTAGATTGTCCGTTCCAGTGGTTCAAGTGGTTAGAGCATCCACTTCGGATGCAGGAGGTCGTGGGTTTGAACCCCAGCAGAGTCATAACATAGACTTATAAAAATGGTACTAGCAGCTGCCTCACTTGGCACTCAGCATTAAGAGGTTGGTGTTAGGACTGGTTGGCCTGGTGTCAGGATAATGTGACTGGGTGGGATATCATAGCGATATGACTGAAAAAATGTTAAAAAGCTGTGTTAAAAATACCAAAACACACACACACACATGGCTAGATTGAAACTTTCAGTTGTTCCAGGCAAGAGAACAACTTACTGTTCAATGTTCCTTTATGGTAGATAGATCCTTGGTGGGGATTAAAAAATGCACAAGAATATCAATACATGCACCTAACATCAATATTTGTTTCCTTTTTTAGAGCGGAGAGATAGTACCTGTCAGTGTCAAAGTTGGTGATAAAGTTTTACTTCCTGAATATGGTGGAACTAAAGTTACATTGGAAGATAAGGTAATGAATCAGGGTAGCATAGTCCCTATAAGTTCAAGTTAAACTGTAATGTTATAGAATTGTGGCATTTTTTTCATAAAAGACTCATGTTTTTAAAAAGCATTTAAAAAGAAGCATGGGAAAATACAAGTTGCCAGGTGATAGCAGAACTGAGATTTTATAAAAGCAGAGCTGAAATTCAACAATAAAGAAACTTGAGGCATTATTTTGACGTGGACAAAGCTCTGGGCAGATGATACTGTATTCCTACTTTATAATACTGTGCTGAAAATGTTACATATAAATATATTACAGTATTGTTTCGAAAAGGAAGTAAGTCAACTTGCTGCCTATAAATGTTTTTATATACTTAAACCTTGCGCATTTAATTCTTGTAGTAGTTGATGCTCATCGTGTGCTTTTATTTGTTGTATTTGGGTCAGACCATGATCAAAATGTCAACATGCCAATCATCACTGGTTTTGTTTATATATCAGTGTCGGCTTTTTTGTTTTCATGCCATCCTCAGCTTACAGAAATCTTTGATGTTTTCTACAAACCACTATTTGATTTTGTTATTGAACCAGAAAACAAATGTATGCCTTCCTTGCTATATTATTACGATTACTGATTATGAAAGGAAAGAGGCTGGACCATTTTATGATTCCTTTTAAATTGTGTCTCTAAGGAAAAGTAGGAGTGAAAAGGTTTATGAATATAGTGATGCATCATTACTTTTGCCATAGTAATACTCGAGGTAAAGAATTGACCCAAAACAGTACTTGCTCTATACCAGTTTATTTATTCTTCAGCAATCATGTATTATTATTAATTTGCCTTTCTATTCTTTAATTGAGAATTTGCCTGAGACATCTGTCAGAGGCACAGGCACTCATTTTTCTCAGTAAAAGTGAAAAGAAAAACTTAACAATACCCACTTGGCTTCTGCCAATTAATACAAGGTGTAGTTGTTCATAATCAGCCACCGCCCGCTCCCCACTCACTGATTCACTGCTAATTAATTTATTCCATCAGCATGTCCAGATTAAAGGAACTGTTCCAGATGTGTTCCCTTTGTGTAACATATTACTTCAGTCATTTAATAACCACTTTACATAAGAAAGTCTGTTTTGAAATATTTTTTGTTATGTTGTCATGGATAAAATGGCATTTAAATAGATGCTAAGTCTACGTCTATAATGAGCATACTGGAAAAAGAACCAGTATATCAACACAAGAAGGGGGGCACCGAGTGACCAAGTGGTCTAAAGTGCTCACCGTTACGGATCACTACCATCTCACCTCTATCTGCGTGGATTCGAGTCCTGGGTTCAGTCAGTGTGGGTATGTGAGAAAGTTTGCCAGTAGCTTCTGGTGGGTTGGTGGCTTTTTCCGGGTTTTTTACTGGGTTCTCCCTCCACCATTTATACTGGCTGCCATGTGTAGCCTATCTTGTGCTGAAAAATGGCGTTAAACCCTACAACAACAACAACAACAACAACAACACAAAAAGTGCACCACCTACTGCTTGCAGACCTTCTAAAGATAAAAAGATGATGAAGTTGATATGTGTATCGATAAAGTATCATAATCTGTATCATGAATCATATTGATGCTCGGCAAATCATTTTTCTCAAGCACTCTCACTGGTACTGAATAAGAAACACTATAACTGAAAAGTACATTTGCTTTGCAAACTTACGAACCTTGTAAGAGCCATTATCTAATACTTTTTAATAGAATCAATTTGTTTTAATAATTTTTTTTGGTTGTTGTTGCTTGCACTTCTTATGTTAGTCTTCTTTTTTTTTTCAGGAATATTTTCTGTTCCGAGATGGAGACATTTTAGGGAAATTTGAATCTCAATGAATGGAAAGTTTTACATCTAATTAGACCGTCATGAATGAAAAAGGGGGTAACTTCTGATAGCCCTAAGTCTGGAACAAAGGGAGTGTCAGTTACCCCCCTCTACCAAAATTTGATAAAACATCAGTTTTGGATGGTATGTTTGAATAACTGTGTAATACATGTGATTTTGATGAACATAATGTAGTGCAGAGAACATTTTCATATTGTTTTACTTAAGAATTTTATCACGAGTGTCATTTACATAATCTGGCGATACATGTTCTATTCATCCACTGATAATGATGCGCAATAAAACTAGTGCATAATTTGTGAGTTTCTTATGAATTTCAAGTCTACAGTGTTAGATATTAACCTGATATTTATGATAGGGATGGATTGGTGTGAATAGTGTACTGTAGTCATTTAACCCTGGAAGTAGAGGTCAAGAATATTTAGCATAGTTGGCAGCCCATATTGACACTGTTGCACTAATTACAGTACTCAAAAAATAATTACAGTACTCAAAAACTCCAATAGCCCAATGCTTGGGGCCCCTCTTATTTTAGATTGAGCCCATCCTGTATTCTAGTGAGGTGCCTGTTGGGTGTGTCGAAAAATGAAATTTAAATTGCCTAAGGAAACTGATCGCACTGATGAAATATGTAATGTATTTTCAAGATGCTGACATGCCTGTGCAATCTATAGTAAAAGTCACATGGGTCATGTATGCGCATGTACTCATTTTAAATTAAACAAATATAAATTGTTCTTTTAAAATTTGACACTAATTTTCTTTAACCAAAGTCTATTCAGTCCTGATTATTGAATGCTCTGCACCTTAACTGTCACCAAGAAACTTCCAGACGAAAATTACCGATTGCTATGGACTTGTACAATGTTGGCCACGTACTAAACTAAGGTCAAAATAAGAGCGCATCGAGTGGAATCATCACAGTCGAGGGTAGTATGAATTTGTTTATCAATATGCATAGCTTTCATTGTGACATCACAGCATGCGACATTCAGTCTGGATTGTACTGGATCACACTTTTAGGTTCATTTCGTCCAAAAATGTCTATGTACTTTAGCATCGATTTTGCCGTATGCACCTCTCGTTGTGTCTAAATAATAACCTTCCAAAGGAATATGTTTGTATATGAATCCAGATGAAGTGAATACTTGCCACTTAAAGGTATGTAGAATCAAATTCTAAAACTTTACACCCTTTACTGAAATAGTGTTGAATGCCTACTTGATCCATGTGATTTGTACTATAAATCAGATCACCACTGTCCTACGTGAAATTGAGATCTGATTTTAATCAGATTGAAGCATGGCATGTCATGCTAAAAGTATGATTTTGTACTCTCAAACCCCCTGACAAGGTCATGTTTTGAGAAAGCACAATATTTAGGAATCTTCAAAAAAAAATACTTGCAGTATATGCCCATTAAATGTGGCATGTATAAAGGGTAAACAGTCATGATTGGAGCTATGTAAAACTATCCTATGGGCAGTTTAAATAGCGGCAATTAAAGGCAAAGAGGTCAGGTATAAACCACCATTTCAAATAGTACTGAACTTGCTGACAATATCTAGTTAGACGTGTGTGAAACTTTGAGTGGGTGAGCCCATTGTGCTAATTTGCATAGGTAGAATCAGGAAGTGGAACAATCCATTATATGTAACTCAAAGAGATGCTACATGCATGTGCAAGAACAAAAGTTATTACATATTATGGCCTTGAATGAGAACTTTTAAGCCATATGTACTGTAATTTTTAAAAGTTTGTGAAAAGTGGCAGCATTTCTTTGAAGTTGGATCTTACTGCACGTATAGAATTAGACCAACAAATAGGTCTTGGCTTTTTTTTCTGACATTACTGCTACCGGTATTGTCAGAAAAAACAAAAGTGGAGACCTACTTGTTGGTCTGATGTAGAATGCAAGGCTTGATCATTTCAGTTGTCGGAATGGTGTTCAATGTAATTCGTTTTAAAGCTGATATAGGAAGTAATTAGCTATCAGCAAAGCTGAACAAAAATAAATTTCAGAACTCTTGGTTGACAGAGTTTTACTCTGTGAAGCACTCCATTGTAGCAGTGAACATAATGACACTTGCATTGCCTTCAAACCCCAATTGAATTTATATTTGAATTACAGCTATTGCAGCATTGTGTGACAATATTAAAAAAGGGTAAAAATTGTGGGCATGTGGAAACAGGAGTCCAGGCTTGTGAAATTTCAGTCAGGGCTTGTGAGTTTATTTAAGTCACCAGCCCGGGGCCTGTGTGTAAAAAAATATTTCTTTCAGCACTAATTAATTAATTAATTGGTGTAGTCATAGTAAACTTAGTATCAGTTAAATTTGTTCAGTTGGTTGAAGAGCGATGGTAGCCAAGGAATGCTGATGTCGTTTACCATGCAGTTACTTTTTTTCTTATGAAATGAATATGGCTAGTCACATTCCTAGACATATTCACTTTGTATATATGTATATAAGCAATAAAATAAGATGAAAAGTTGCAGAAAGACAAAAGTCAATCAACATGAAAAAAAATCTGGAGGTAACAATATAAGAGTACAAGTTTTGAATTAATTATATTGGTAAAATTAAATGTTAGACATCGAAAATTGCTTGTATTTATCATCCCATCCGATATCTGAACAAGAAAAGAAATTGTAATAAGTCAGATTTTAAACTGTTTAAAAAATAAACATTAACTTTCTTAATTATTGCTCCATCATTGCATTCAGAATTTACTAGTAACTATGCTCATAAGTAATCTGACATATTTTGCAGGTAAAAATTCCAGCAGCATTAACTTGTTCTGGCAATATGAATATTTCCAAAAAAATAAAGTAACAATCTTTCCAAGTATATTTAGGTTGAACGGTTAAAACAATTGTATTTTCAAGGCATTTTGTAGTGTGGACAGGTGGTTGCTAGAGGGTAAACACTATTTTTCTTTATTTTTGTATTAGTGTACTCCATATTGGGTTACACAAATTTTAAAAATCGAATTAAACAAAAATTACTAGACTGCTTGATTCTTGTGCATCAACATTAAAAACAAAAATGAAAAATGAATAGATTGGTGTGATTTTAAGAAAAGGAATTCTACTGATAAAAAAAAAAAAATTGTATCTTCACTTTAAGCCTGGCAAGATAATTTTACTTATATGATTTTACAAGTGAAGGATCAAATTCTTCAGGCTGCTACAAATACCAGTTGGAATTATTTGTTGATGACCAAGATTTAGTTGTAATTTTTGATAGTTGCAGACAAAGTTACATTTTGAATCTTTATCTTGTTCAAAATATATTACACGGCAGAAACTGGTTCAATGTGAGAACTTACGGAAGCTCTCACTAGCAAAAGTGCTGCAGTTGTGGTTTTAAGAGAATTTGTACAGGACCTCTGTATCATTCTATTTGAATATTACTACATTACTGTTCATTTAATTTTACAATGTTATTAATCAAGGTGGTGTATACATATAGTGTTTTGATTTCAAAATGAAATATCTGGTTTAATTTTTGCCAAAGAAGAAATATTTTCTATAAAATTCTGAATCACTTTCACGTCTCTAGTGTTTTGCGTATAAAGATTGCGCATAAAGAACCATATGGCACAATTGGAACACAAACATTAAGAACCCTCATAATTTATGGAGCACAAAGTCTAATAAAACTGCTGGAAATTACCTACCACAGGGGACTGTATGTGGTGCAGTTGTGATGTAACTAACTCTCTCCTGCTGCACACACACACCTATTTATGCATGCACATATGTAAATTGTTTGGTCAAATGAGGGAGGAGAGAATCTAGGAAATCTCTTGCAGAAAATAATGATATTGTTTAAGAGTTGAAAGTCATGGCAATGATAGTAAAGAAAAAAACTTCATTGCACAGTGCTATACATATGGAAAAAATAATTCAGCAGAATACTGTATTAAGTTTATTGTTTATTGGGATTCTTAGCACACATAAAAAATGTAAATTAAATTTTTTATAAAAATGAAAATGATTACACTTAAAAATTATAACACCAGCTCTGTATATTTCTATCTTTCAAACTACTAATGTAAGCATAAATACTATATACAGATGATGCATCATTAGAACGCTTTACATCAGTCATGTGAACCATGTATTATTTCAGGTCCAATATGAAATGTTTTATGATTGCCAGCCAAGTTATTCCAAAGACTTATAACAATGATACTAACAGCTGCCTCACTAGGTGCTCAGCATTAAGAGGTTAGTGTTATGACTGGTCGGCCTGGTGTCAGGATAATGTATATGGATGGGGCATCATGCTAGATGTCTCTGGCATGATGCCCCAGTGCTAGACATCACTATAAACTGCAACACTGCAGGCATCGTAGCAATATGACTGAAAAATTTTTAAAGCTATGTCAAAACTCCAAATCACGCACATGTATTATGATTGCAGGGTATATAAATATATAACATCCAAATACACTGATTTTCAACCACATAAAATATTTTTCATGCTGGCATATGCTCAGATATGCAGTAAAATGAAAATGAGACTGATCACATTTAGAAATTCTCAGCACAGTTATGCACTCTACCATAACTTCATTGTCATAATGTTACTGACCATAAATGAATGTTTTTAAGTGCAGAGACACTGTAATGCAAAGATAATCACTAATGCATACCCAGTGCAGCAAAGGCTATCATTGGCATTGTATGTTATCATAGGGTAAAACTTGCAGTTCAGGGCGTTCCCTCACATTTTATGACTCCTGTAATAGACGGGAGGATTAGGATTATCTGTTTCATTTATTTTGCATTGTGCTTAAAACAACTACTTCCTACAGCAGAGTTTCAGTGCACTAGCCATGAGTGGTATGAATAATTACTTTTATCAAGTGCTGGATTACTGTATCAACTTGAATTTAGTTATGTATTCATTCATTCTTCTGATGCAAGCAGTATGAATAATTACTTCTTTAATTTTATTGTAGATTACTGTATAGAAATACATAAACATTGTTACCATATTCATAGAAGTAGTTATGTAGTGTCATACAACTACAAGGTATGTAAGGAGATTTGTATTGTATAATAAAGGTTGATTGCCCAATAATTTGATGGAAAATCTGTGACAAAAGTGGGTTGATTACCTGAAGGTAGAACAGGCTTGCATAAGATTATGTCCCTTGTCCTGTTGCTACAGGAGATTGTGTCCCTTGTCCTATTGCTACAGGAAGATTTTAAGGTGCTAGCAGAGGAGCAGCCCAGAGCTTGAAGGAAGAAGGAAGAATAAAAGGAAGAAGAAGGAATAGAAGGGGAAAGAAAGGAAGAGAATGGGAAAGGATGGAATAGAAATGGGAAGAAGGATAGAAGTGGAAAGAAAGAGAAACAGGAGTACAGAGACAAACCAAGAAAGATTGATACTCTCACAACAAATCAGTCTTTTGCATGATGTGCTGAAATTGTTAAATGGAGTCCTATCAGAATATTATTGAGTAGAGAGAACTTGTGTTTAATATATTCACTGAATAGAATCTTTACGTGTGATTTGTTTATAAAATATTGAAATCTGCAATGGCTTTTCTTTTTTATGCTGGTTATCGATGTCAAGAGAATGATCAGCCCTGATTGAGCGAATATTAAAATATGAAATTATTGAATGGAATATGGGGAGATCTGAGCAGAGATATAGAATAGAATAACATGAGTCCCCTGTATCCAGAATATAAGAGTTTAATTAATTTGATAAGCAAAATATAATTGTGCAAGACTAATTGTCGGGTGCACCTCTACCAGAATGAATAAATTAACTCTTAAATCTAAAATGCAGTTAGCAGTTCCATTGTACATAGATGCAAGTAAGTGTTTCAAACTTCAGTTGTCCAGCATGTCTTTATAGATGGTTGCTGGTCACTCTCCAGAATCAACATAGCTTGTTGGTTCGGGTCGACTTGCACCAGAGCATTCTTGTTCACTTTGGTCTACTCGTGTG